>JBBPKY010000166.1:0-39022 GCA_038089495.1 Xerocomellus dryophilus
TTCACCCCCGGAAAAGTTGCGGGCACGTTCCACTGCTCGACGCCCGCGCTGGTTGACGTTGTGTACGTGCGCCGTTCATCGCGCTACCACACCTGACCCGTCCTATCCATGTCTTTGTTTTCGTCCTCCCCCCCTCTAGTTCGGCGCTGCTAAACGCAGGTCACAAAGTGTCGCGCTCACACGCGTCGCCAGGGTCGCTCAAGACGACTGCCTCTCGCGAAGCGGTCCATGACGTATTTCGGGCGTGGGCACAGCGCCATCCTGTACGCCTGGACCGTATCTCAGAGACGGCGCCCGCGGCAAGGCTGTTGAGCAAAGAGATCAAGTAGGTTCTTTCCCCATCGTGTCATCCCCTTTCGAATCTCCATGTCTTGATGTCCCCGTCCCACATCCCTCGTCGTTGTGCACACCGCTGACGCACACCCGACACAGAACGCAAGTCGACTTTAAGAAACACCCCGAGTCGGTGACGCGCACGGCCGACGTGCGGATCGTCCGGTATCAACCGAACCCCGCGCCGAATTGGGGGCCGGGGTCGAGGGCGGGTGGGAAGCGGAAGCGGGCGGGATCCGACGAGGGTCGGTGACTCACACACCGGGACATTCAACATTGAAGTCGCTCGTAATATATGTCACTGGCAGAATTTTTTCAGAGCTTTCTGTACGTACGTACGAGCCCGCTCCAAGACAGCTTGAACGGTCTAATATCTCCAAATTTGCCTGCCAAGGATTCGTTTCGATCGATCCCCACGGGCATCCTCCACCATCGTTCGCGTTCAAGTGCATCACGCCATTTACCCCAGAAGAAAGTACGGAAGTTGTCCATGCTTCCGTAAAGGGGGACCCGAAGCCATTGCGACTTGCTCCAATTGGGTGGGGGGTTGGCATGCGAGTACAAGCGCACGCCTGCGCGTGACCGTGGCAGCCGCGCTGTCGGCGGTGTCACCATCACCATACGGCTTCGTACATCTTTCCGGTCGGCGCGGACGACAGGAGGTGGGACGTCTGGAGCGTGGCAATCCAATCCAAGAACGCGCCATCCGATTCGACCGTGTACATGGCACCTGGGCTTACAATGTCAGGGATACGAAATGATAGAGTCCTGGGTACGGTGAGGTAGACATCCGACCAGGGTTTGTTATGCCAGATGATTTGACTCGCCGCCACTCATGTCACATCTGCAGGGATCGCGCCCGACGGCACAGTGAGCAGATACTTTATTTTTGTGGCTCTTGAGGTTGACACATGTGTAGATGTCCGAGTCTCTACGGGACAACGTGTGGCGCGCACAAGCCGCACAGGTGTCGTACATTATGTTGCAAGTCCCAAACTCCCATCAAGTACTGTTAGTAGTAATAATTCCCGAGCCCACGGTCCAAGTCGTGAACAGATTTGTGACTTATTCGACGTCTGATAACCAGAACCTGATTCTTCGTCTTTTTCTAAAACCGAACATAAAATAATCTGCCCCGGATACCATCAAAGTGCATCTCGAGACCGCACTGGAGATCCGACGCATCCATGCAGTTAAAGCGCTTCCATTCCACGGGCAGTGGGACGAATGGGTCCAAAGTGGCCACGCAGCGTTCTTAAGTAGCGTCGATCGTGAATTTCACGACCGCACTCCGGTTGTTACGATTAACGTCCGCGCCAGCATCGGCGACATAATGGTCATACTCCGTGAACAAGCCCCTCGCATGCCCATCACCCAAGGCATCGAAAAAATGGTACATAATACAGTCGAAGTCTCCATGAAGCGGCAGTCCATTCTCGCTTGTGAGAACTGCGTGCCAACGGACGGTGATTGGCGACACAGCGACTGGGGATGGTTTGTGCAGCGTCACGTCAACGCACTTGGGGTGGAGACTATTGCTATGAAGGTCGTCCCACCGAGAAAGAAACCTCACGCCTATGGACCCAGTGATGGGGTCAACGATGGAATTTCGTATGACAGTGTCAGGGGGTTGCTGGAACAATATTCCCTGGTGAGAGAGGCAGAGTCTAAGGATACCGTTTTTGTCGTCCATCATCAGGGACAGTGAAGGCTTGTATGATCGTCATGACCCGCTTCCTCCCGCGCCAATAAGGGAAACTTGAAAAGCGAAAAACATGCGTATTTGTGAGCACGACCACTGGCAGGTCACGTTCCCTGTGATCGATCTTGTCCCGTGTTTCGTCCTGGCGACCAATCAGGCATGACACCCTGCTAGGATTGTCTCATCACGACATACCAGTGCAATGCGGAACTCGGGGAATTCATGGAAAAGGCGGGTTCGAGTGTTGAACACAATTTCTAGGGCTACGAAATAAATGAATGGTGATGGTCCACCCCTAATTTGTGGACCAAAAGGGGCCATTGACAGGGATCCAGGAACCTCTATGGCGATAGTGTCACGCAGCACACCAGACTCGGCGCCAGAATTGACTCGAAACTCTATAAGCCGCTTATGGGGTTGGAGGATAAAAAGTGTCTGTCAATGGCAGCATGATGAATGCAGACATACCATGGTCGTACCCACGGACCGTCATCTTCACGTTCGTTTAACACCACGTACACGACCAGCTGTCCTTCTTCAGATACCACTGAGCACCTATCCCAGGAACCTATACGCCACTGACAGTGCTCTTCTTGTTCCCACAGGACCTGTGGCACATGTATCTCGACATCGTCATCAGTGTCATACAACACAATCCGCCGCCGCGATTGACACACGATGAACCATCTCCCACCGATAAGGTTAGTATTGTTGTAGCCTCCTATGGCCTTTCCATCAAATGGGATCTCGACATGCGACACAGCTCGAAGACACTCTGTGGTCCATGACTGCGCCATTCGTGTCGACCGCACGAGCATGTGCTCGAGAGAGGCAGTGGATTGAGAGGGAAATGGTCCAGGGGGACGAACGAAGGATGCATTTACATACAGAATCTTCCAAATCTCGGGATCGTGGGTGATGGCGCGGAACCATTTTGAAACCTGTAGGAACGGAGTATATGCTCGATATCTGAAACTTGTAATTCAGCAAACAAAACGCTGGCTTACCGTTCGCCACCGGATGGTATCTTGAGTGGTCGTGTAGCAGAGAATGTAGGAAACGAGTTCTGCTGGAAATATGCATAAAATCATGGTGCTCGCTGTTCAGATGTAAAAGGGGTCGTTTAGGGGCGTACAGTTGTGGTCTGTTTACCATCGGGGCCATCCGACTCATGTCTACTAGCACTTGATGGTTACCAATTCCTTTCACCACACATCCGGAAATGAGTGGAAGGAAGTGGTACCATCAGAAGGACAGCCTTACACCTGTCCTGGGACCGTCGCATCATGAATGTGTACTCTGGTCACCAGACTTACGAGAATCTCACGATGACAGCGAGGCATTGCCAAGTAGCCCCCCGCTGGCAAGCAACGCCATCTTGACGATCAAAGCTTAAGCCCTTGAAGGTCTTCGTCGCGGAGCAACTTGGTGACCTTGACGAGAGCGCCTACGGGATCGCAAAAACCCACCGGTTTCTCGTTCTTGACGACTTCTCTGAGGTCTTGACCCAGGTAATCCATGATACATAATGAGTCGAAGCACATTGGAGACATCCGATTAAACAGCTTTGCGGCCCGTGGCCGTCCATCGCGAACCGGTTGTCAGCTTTCATCCAAGATCGCAGATGATCTCGAGAATGCATACAACCTGATGCACGGTGAATATCCATTTACGAAATAAACAAAAACCCCGTTAAATGCCTTGAATGCAACTAAAATCTAGGAAAGGGTAAAAGTCGGACGGGACGCGTAGAGTAGGGAACAAGCGTCAAAACGTTGGCTAGGACAGCTCACGCCGTGACCTCGATCGTCGGCACGACCCCCTTGGCAGCACCGCCTTTCCCGCCCGACATCCCCCCAGGTTTCTTGACAGCCAACCACGCATGCTGGTGGAGCTCTCCCGCGCTCGGACGCGCCGTATGATCAATCTCGAACGTCTTGGTCAGAAAATCGGCCGCTTCCGTCGAAATGTCGGACGGGATCGCGGGTTTCGCCGACTGGCCGATCTATAATAGAGGTGCGAAAAGCGAAGAGGCAAAAAGGACCGCGACGATGGACCTACCTTGAAAATGGCTTGCATCTGCGTGAGTTGGGCCCAAGGATGTTCCCCCGTGAGCATTTCAACGACCAAACAGCCGACGCTCCAAATGTCCGCTGCGCTCGTGTGGGTTTTTTGTTGTACCACTTCGGGCGCCATCCAAAACACCGAACCTTGCAACGACGGCCGGTTCATGCGTTTTCCCGTGAGGAGATCTAAAAAAAAAAAGACGGGCTCAGCCGTCACGGTGACGAGATCCGATCAGACGTACTGCCATCGACTTTTTTGGATATACCGAAATCGGAGATCTTGATGCCGCCCTTGTTGTCGACGAGAATGTTGGCACCCTTGATGTCGCGATGGATGATGTCGCGCTCGTGGAGATAGTTGAGACCTTCAAGGATCTGGCGGACAAAGTTCTTGACGAGGGGTTCCTCGAACGCACCATAGTTGCGTAGTAGCGCTGTCACGGAGCCGCCAGGAACGTATTCCAAGAAAATGTTGAGAAAGTCGGCGTCGACAGAAGAATCTGATGCCACGGGTCATTACGGGATAAACAGACAGGAGGGGTCTAGAACGGCTCACAGAGATACTGCACGATGTTTGGGTGGGAAAGATCTTTGAGGAGGTCGATCTCGCGCTCGAGCGCACTGAGCATGCTCTTCTTCCGCTCCTCGTTGGGTGCGGACCCAGTTGGTAGCTCGACCTGCTTGACAGCCATCAAGAGACCGTTGACGGCATCCATGCCGAGATAGACTTTCCCAAACGAGCCAGCGCCAATCAATGCACCCTTGATCCACTTGGTGCCTATTTTTGAGTCAGCACGCGTTTCGGACACGCCGGCCCGATATCTCGGCTCACCTCCGCTCAACGTCATTGTTCGGCCCGTCTCGTCCTCTTCCTCGGTCTCGTCCTCGTCTTCGTACTCCGCCTCCTCAAACATCGTCTCCTCCGAAAGACTTGTCACGTCGTCAATGTCCGGCTCCACCCTTGTCCAGTCTTCCGCCCCTTCCACGCCCATGTCGACCGCTATGCTGTGTCTCCGGTTCTCCACCTCGGCCGTGATCTCGTCGACAGTCAGCAAACTCGCTGTGTCTGATCGGTCGCGCTTGCTCCGGAGCTCCGTCATGAAACTCATCCGTTTCGACGCATTCGAGCTCGTTCGCGACGTTCGCCTGCTCCCGGTCAGGTCCTCCATCGACTCGGACAGCGACTCCGTCGGGAACGTCACCGGCGGCAATAAGTGCGGTTTCGAATCGATACCAGACAGCCTTTCCACGTCGTCTCCCGTGAGAATCACCGAGTTGCCGTCCTCAGTCGAGATCGACACCCGCGGCGGGTCTTCGACTACACCGTCGCTCGCGATCGTCGACGCCTTGCCCGTCGACATGACCGAGTTCCGCTTGGACGACAACCCATGCGACCCTTGCGTGCTCGTGCTAAACCGCGATGGCAAAGGCGGGTTCAGGGACATCATACTCTCTCGCTTACCACCATGCCCCACCGTCGACGCCCGTAGCATCATGCTGTGCCTCGCCGTCCGGAGCACCTTTTTCTCCACGAAAGGGAAGTACTCTGTCAGATGTGTCGTGATCAACTCGCTCGGCGGCCGTTGCCCGAAAAAGTTGCGCAATTTCGAGGGCTTCTTGGCATGTGTAGGGGAGACTGGCGTCTCGAGCGCCTTTTCCGGATCGCGGACGCCGAGCCCGCTTAGAATGCTGATCGTGCTCGCGCGCTTGATCGATTTGTTCGTTCTGTGACCATCGCCGATCATAGTCGCATACTCGGATGATGGTATATCGGGCTCGTCATCAGTTGCAGGCTGTCGTGAAGGAGGGAACGGGAAAGCATTTCGTGGAGGAGAAGTAGGACTGGAAGTACACGATGAAGGGATCGGTGGGTCTTCACCGAATATCCGCGCAAGGGCCTTGGAACGTTTCGTCCGGCCGGTGCGGCGGAGCGTTAGGCCTTGGTCTTTGATGGAATCTGGCGGGCCGTGGCATACCGCCAACAGCTCGGCCTCGGAGAGGGGTTTCTCTATCACATAGCAAGCAACCCGTCGGCGCTAGTGATGAAGAAGAGACTCCATACATACCGATATCACACTGGTCCTCACTCTCCAAATACGCGCACCATCCGTCCACGCTCAGACCTCCATCATCAGTCTCGATCCGGTTCATGATGTTGGGGGCATCGTCTTTTCTCCGGGCAGCTACCTTGTCAAACTTGCGCAAGACTTTCTCCATTACCTCGATTCCGCCTGCACAATCTGCGACATCGACGACACATGAGCGGCCTTCGTCGGGAAGTATAAATTTGACGAGTTTGCGGCGGAGGTCGTCTAGTGATAGTTGTTGACTATGAGACGGTGGGTGAAACGGACCACGCCCGACGATGAACGCAGGGGATGATGGATTAGACGAGCCGGCCTGAGATGATTCGACGATCGGGGATAGCACCGGGCCGCTTATCGGTGGCTGTGCAGAGGCGTAAGGATGTTGTGTGGTGCCTGTTGTGGACGGCCGTGGGGGCAGCTTGGCAGCGGGAACGGAACCCACGGGAGAACCAAGGCCTGCGAATGAGATGTTCCTGCCATGCTGGGAAGCGTTGACGGGACGTGGTGATGAGCCGAGGGGGGAGGGGGAACGTATGTTTGGTTTGAGAGTGGATGATGCAGATCGCGGATCGGCGGGAAGGCCATATGCAGGCCAGTTGTTGGAAGAGTTGCCGGATAAGGGAGCCAGCAAGTTTTGAGAGGGTGCGGCGGGGAGCGGCGAGTTGGTGTAGGGGGAGGCATCTGTTTGGTTTGGAGTTCGGGAGCGTGAGCCGGCCAGCGGGTGGAGATTGCGTGGGGTCGGGCGCGCGGAGGGTGGGTGGGGAGGCTGGCTGCGAGGGGCGGGGGGCAGTGGAGGGAGGGAGGGGCGGGCTGCAGAGGGAGCGCTGTTCGATGCCGTGGATGAGCCATTTGCTGGTTGGGGCAGAGGACGTATGGGTGGAGTTGCGCGTGCGGAGTCGCCCGAGTGTGGTTCTCGTATGAGACGTGGCAGATCTGATCTGGATGAGTGTGGCGGCAAGACGAGAGGGGCGGGTCTGTTGTTTTCGAGGCGTTTGGGACCGCGGGAGCTGTCTCGGGAATGGCCATTCGGTTCGCGCAGGTGAGAAGGAAGGGTGACGCGTGCAGCGCACTTGAGTCGCAATGCTTTGACGGCGTTGATTATGCGCAGCCTGTCGCCGACGCTGGATATGTTCATCTCCTTCAGGGTATCGTGGTCGAGTTCGAGCAGGATGTCGCCTCTGATGTCGTGTTCTTTGAAGGCGTCGGCGTGTGTGCTGCATTTTATGTCGGCGAGCCATTTTGCGACGTGCGTGTCGGACCAGGATTTGAGGACGTCGGCAAAGGGGGGCTCGAGGCTCATGGTGGAGACAAAGACCGCTGCGGCAATGCCACGTGGCTGCGTGCACCGGTTCGAATAGGGGCGGCTTGGCCTAGACTCGAGGCAATGCCGTAAATGCAGACGCGAGGCCTTCTTCTCTCCCCCCACCATCCGTCGCCGGTCGTCGCGCTCATTTATCGACGACCCCGCCATGATCGTCCTCTCTCTCCTCCTCCTCCTCTCCACCCTCGCCCTCGCATCTCCGTACAACCCTGTCCTCGTCCAGTACAACCTCAACGTCAACCAGAATGCCCAGGACCCAACCCAGTACTTCGCCAACAGGTCAAACACCACCTACACCCCCTCCCCGGAGAACTGGCGCGCCGTCCCCTTTTACACCGTCCTCATGGACAAGTTCGCAGACGGCGACCCCTCTAACAACCAGTTCTTTGATTCCATGTACGAGTGGGACTGGAGAGAAACACAGCTCCGCTTCGGTGGCGATCTCAAAGGTCTCACCGCAAAACTCGACTACATCCAGGGCATGGGCATAAAGGGCATCTACCTCTCCGGAACCATATTCATCAACATGATCTGGCAGGCGGACAGTCCGTCCTCCCCATCCTCCCTTCTTTTACCCGCTTACGTTCCTACCCAGGTTATTCCCCCCTCGATTTCAGCGTGCTCGACCCCCATTGGGGCACCATCACAGACTGGCAACAGTTCGTCGATACCGTGCACGCTAGGGGAATGTACATCATGCTCGATTTCACCGTCGGAACAATGTCCGACCTCCTCGGTTTTGATGGGTGTGTTCGGTTCATTCCTGCACCGCCTCTTTCCCTCATCGGCCATCCTTGCCCAGGTACCTGAACACTAGCGCCCCTTTCAGTCTCGATCAGTATCAGGTCCTCTACAAGGACCCCAGTTACATGCCCTGGAACTTTACCGAATATGCCGATTTTCAGGTATGCATCTTCCCGTTCCTCATGGAATCCCGGCACCTCACCCATTCACCCTTTCCCACCAGTACGATAATTCGTGGAATTCCTCGTGTCAGCTACCCGTCTTCTGGCAGGATAACGGCGCCATTGAACCCGAATCCGTCAATGGTTGCTACGTCTCCGATTTCGATCAGTTCGGTGACATGGAGGCCTTTGGTGTCCACCCCGACTGGCAGCGTCAACTATCCAAGTTCGCTTCCGTACAGGATCGTCTCCGCGAATGGAAATCCGAAGTCATGGCAAAGCTCCAGGTCTTCTCCTGCATGGCCATCACTGCCCTCGATATCGATGGCATCCGTGTCGATAAATCAACCCAGGTCACCGTCGACGGTATGGCCGCGTGGTCAACAGCAACACGTGCATGTGCCACCAATATTGGCAAATCCAATTTTTTCATCGCCGGCGAGGTCACCGGAGGTGACACCTTTGGTGCTCTATACTTGTACGTCCGTATTGTTTCCTGTCTCGTCAACTCCTAAACTATCTCAACAGAGGGCGTGGCCGCACTCCCACGGAACTCCCGTCTGGCTTCCTCCAAGCCGCAAACGTGACCGAGGCAGACAATCAGTACTTTCTCCGTTCACAGGGGCAAAATGGCCTCGATAGCTATGCGTTCCACTACTCCATCTACCGTTCCCTCGCCCGATTCCTTGGCATGGACGGAAACCTCGAAGTCGCATACGATCTTAATTCCAATTTCGTCACGGCATGGAACCAAATGTTTGTCAATAACGACTTCCTAAACGCCAACACTGGTCTCCTCGATCCGAGACACATGTTTGGAGCTGCCAATTTCGACGTCTTTCGATGGCCTAGCTTGCAAAACGGGACGCTGAGAGCCGCATTGGGCCTATTCGTCACAAACTTGGTGATGCCCGGAGTCCCCTTGGTGCGTCCCATTTCCACAGTCTTGATCAAATATAATTCACGCGAGAGTTTAGTGGTATTATGGTGAAGAGCAAAACTTTTACCTTTTCGACTCCACTGCGTCCAACTATCTCTTCGGGTATAATTTACTCCCAACTAACTTCGGGCACGGGGTGACTCATACGCGCACATACAGTCGTCAAGCCATGATAAGCAACAAGGCTTGGCAGCGCCATGGGTGTTATCGACTGGGTTCAGATCAGTACTTCAACTGGCCACTCGAATCTGCCATTATCGGATGCCACGATGACTGGAATTCGCTCGACCACTTCGACCCCACCACCGACACCCGCCGCCTGATGAAACAGTTCCTATACCTCCGCAGCATCTACAACGCCCTCCAAGACGGATTCAATCTCGTGCAGCGTGGTAACTGGACGATCGACATTCAACGCCCTGGCTCAAACAATACCGTCACGGAGATGGGTCTGTATTCCGTATCCCGGGCTGGCATCGAAGATGTACAGACCCTCACAGGGAATTACACCGATCAAATATGGCTACTATATTCAAACATGAATCTGACAAACACATGGTCGTACGACTGCCAAAGCACTTTGTGGATCTCTTCACCTTACCAGTCTGGCACCACCGTTCGGAATTTACTGGCTCCCTTTGAGGAATATACTCTCCAGGATTCCGGGTCATCATACTACAATAACGGTGCTGCCCCGTGGTATGGTTGCCTAAGCAGTGTCACCGTAGATCCATATGGGATGAAAGCTCTCGTGCCAACGAGCGAATGGGTCGCTCCCCCTCCCATGCTGACGCGCTTCCTCCCAGGCCACGACGCCCGTATCACTGCAACGCCTGGGGACCCGAATGCGACGACGATCAACATCGTTCTCGAGTTTAGTACCGAAATGTCGTGTTCCAGCATCACGAACAGCATCACTTTCAACATGTCGTCTTCGGGTATAGGGGGTCAACCGACGTTGGACGCAAGTTCCGCGGTGTGTGCTGCCGTCACGAACCCGGTGATCACTATCCCCCAGGCAGTCTCCTCCGCTTACTCCTGGTCTGCGACGTTGAACAACGTCCCTGATGGGATTTTGGAAATCGTGGTGAATAATCCCAGCTCCAGTGACGGGACTGTGTCCACCGGGGTAAGTCTATGTTATTGACATGAGGGAATGTCAGAATTCTGAATGTGTTTCGACAGGTGATCGATCACTTACTTTTGCGCAAGGGCGCTGCCGATAATATTATCGTATTCCCTGACTCGGACTATGACAGCAGCGCGTTCCAACAGTCGAACGGCCAGTACACGTTCACGCACAAAGCATACGGAGCGGACATGTTTAGATACTCTGGTGATTTCGGACAGAGCTGGTCGAACTGGACAAACTGGGAAAACGTGACGACTATCCCTTCCGACGTCGTCAGCAATCCAGATACGTGGTGGACTGGGCAGCATATCATGGTTCAATGTACGCTGCGTATTGTCCCGCTTCCAAGGCCTGGGACTGACCTTTTGACAGATTGGAGCCAGGCAGCCGCAAGTGCGAGCGTCGTCGTACATGCCGATTCGGACTACAGCACTAAGCGCCGCGTTCCTCAGTTTCTCGCTCGTGGTCCGTTCAACCAGTGGGGCTACGACCAAGGTATCTCGGCCGTGATGAGCCAAATGGGCGATAGCACCTGGGAGCTCGAAATCATGGCATCTTGGCCAACATACGTTCAGGTCAACGTGTTCGGGTACGACAATTATTACTACGGTGACGTCGACGGAGATGGCGTCATGGATCGCCTTCCACCGAACACGATTGCTCCAAACTACTTGAACATGTCGGCTCCGCCATACCCAGCTCTGGCTTGGTCGCTGATGATCAACGACCAAACGCTTCAGTGGTCGTTGCAACCCCGTGGAGAGGCCTCCGTTGGCGCCATCATGTACGCGCTCTTGTTATCCATCCCACTCATCACTGGTACGCTTGCGGTGGTGATCTTCATGTGGACCTTTTATGGCATCCGTCACAACCGCTACGGAGTCCGGCCCAAGGGCCCTAGCAAATACCTTCCCATTCTCGGGAACTTTGGTAACAAGTCGACGACAGACCTCAAGGACAGCGCGCCCATGTCAGAAAAAATCTTCCGTCCGAAATATCCGCTGGAGGTCATTGGATGGCCAGAGGACAAGAACAAGCGTCGCAAAGTGCTCATCTCAACGCTCGAGTACGAGGTCTTTGACTGGAAGCTCAAGGTCAAGATTGGCGGGCTGGGTGTCATGTCGTCGCTCATGGGCAAGGCCATGACGGACGTCGATCTCATCTGGGTCGTTCCCAAGGTCAAGGACCTTGAGTACCCTGCCGGTGAACCCGCAGAACCCATCGAGGTCGTCATCTTTGGAGAGCCCTACCTCATTGAAGTGGACACGCACACTCTCGACAACATCACATTTGTGCTCCTCGACAGCCCCGTCTTCCGCGCACAGACAAAATCGGACCCGTATCCTGCTCGCATGGATGATCTCAGTTCAGCAATATTTTATTCGACGTGGAATCAGGCGATCGCAGCCACCATTCGCAGGTTTCCCGTAATCGATATCTACCACATTAACGACTACCACGGCGCGCTCGCTCCCATCTACCTTTTGCCCAAAGTCGTGCCGGTATGTCTCTCGCTGCACAACGCCGAGTTCCAAGGTTTGTGGCCGCTCCGTACCAAGGAAGAGATGAAGGAAGTCTGTTCTGCTTTCAACATCAGTAAGGAGCACTGCACAAAATACGTCCAATTCGGGAACACGTTCAACCTGCTCCACGCTGGCGCATCCTATATCAGTGTCCATCAAAAGAGCGTCGGTGTCGCTGGTGTCTCTGACAAGTACGGAAAACGCAGCTGGGCACGGTACCCTGCGTTATGGACGTTGAAGCACGTCGACTCGTTGCCCAACCCCGATCCTACGGACATCGCCGCGCTAGATGAGAACCCGGTGGCCATTCGCGATGTCAAGATTGACCAGGCTGCAGAAGCTCAGCGACCTGAGCTGAAACGACAGGCTCAGGAATGGGCAGGTATCAAACAAGATCCGAACGCGGACCTGTTCGTGTTCGTCGGCCGTTGGTCGAAACAAAAGGGTGTCGACCTCATCGCTGATGTCATGCCGTCACTGTACGTTGACTTGCTCCCACTCCACGACTGACACTAATGACTGTTTCAGGCTGGAAAAACGTGCTTCGATCCAGCTCGTTTGCGTCGGACCTGTCATCGATTTGTATGGCCGCTTCGCCGCGGAGAAGCTTGCGCGATTGATGGAGATGTATCCCGATCGCGTGTACTCCAAGCCCGAGTTTACGGCATTGCCACCATATTTGTTTGGCGGGGCTGATTTTGCGCTGATTCCTTCTCGTGACGAGCCGTTTGGATTGGTTGCTGTCGAGTTTGGGAGAAAGGGTGCGCTTGGGGTGGGTAGTCGACTGGGGGGTCTCGGTTTGATGCCAGGATGGGTGAGTGGATTGCGTAGCGGTGATGATGATGATGGCACGCGCTCACGGTCCATTGCAGTGGTTCCCGGTCGAATCTACCTCGACCTCGCACATGTTGTCGCAGTTATCGAAGACGATCAAGTTGGCGCTCAAGTCGACGGAGGAAGAACGTGCGATTCTCCGTGCGCGTTCCGCAGTCCAACGGTTCCCAGTCGTTGAATGGCGTCAACGCATGGAAGACATGCATCGCCGGAGCATCCAGACGAGTCGTCGAATGGCAGGGCCGAATGCGTGGCGGGAGTCTGATTGCGGTATCGCGGGAACTCGAGTGATGGATGACACGGACGACTGGAACCCTGTTCATCAAGGGGTTCCTTCCCAACCGGAATGGGATGCCACCAGTTTGGTGTCGTCTTCGCCCAGACATCGGCCCGCCTCCCCCGCACATTCGCAGGTATCGACGCCGAATGATGAGACGTTCCTCGTTGCGCCACCACGGCTCAATGCTGACCCCGGATCGTCATCGATGCATTCGGACCAGTCGGATGACGATTATTTCTCGCGAAGGAGCGTGGCAACGGGGAGCAGACAAGAGTTTGGTGAATTCTTGGACAAGGCGAACAGGACGATTGCGCAGGAACAACGGAACGTCCCTGATCCGTTCCTTCAAGTGGAGACGCCTCAGAAACCGTTTGGTCTGCATTCGAGGAAGCCATCGTCCGAGTCGATCGCGGCGCTCGCCGAAGAAAAGTCCAACTCGCCGCTCAACAAGGCGACCGCTTCGGTGCGTGTTTCTCGTCGAGTACGTTCGTTCCAGGAACTAATGATACCTGTAAAAGTTTACCGATTCCGACGGCGGGGTTGCCCAAGAGTTTGTGCAAAAACTCCAGACGTTGAGTTCTGACAATTCCAAGGGCGAGTTGTCGATCGAGAGGTTCCTGGTCAAGTCCGAGGAAGCGTACTTTGACAAGGTGCGCAAGGACAAGCTGTCGAGCGCTGCGAGTTATATCTCGTCGCACCGAGATTCAGTATGGAGTTCGACATCGATGGCAGACGACCGTTCTCGACCAGCGAGTGCGTGCTTTTGTTTTGCTTTTACCGTATCGCAGGGCTCATTTGGTATACAGCACCGGGGACACCGAGCACGCATCCATTCACTGATGGGAGTGGCATGTTGCCATATGGTGGCGACGTCGTAATCATGACCAGAGTTCAGATTGCGATGGCCCGCAAGGTATTCGGTTGGCCTTTGTATACTATCGTTATCGCCATGGGGCAGGCAAGTGTCCCTCCGAGCTCTTTGGGAGTGCGCGCACTGACATGCGTCGCAGATGTTGGCTGCCAACAGCTACCAAATGACGCTCCTCACAGGGCAAAACTATCAGGATAATCTTCAGCTGTACGTCCTCGGCGGTGTATTCCTAGGTGCCTCGTTTGTGTGGTATTCCTTGTTTTGGTGGAAACCATCCGTCTACGTGCTCTCCGCTCCTTGGTTGTTCTTTGGTATTGCTTTCTTCTTGATCGCCATCCCTTCGTTATCCTCGTCGCTTGCGGCAAGCCATACTATCATCTCGGATCTCGCTACCTGGTCCTATGCTGTTTCGTCGGCTGCTGCGTTTGCCTTCTTTGGGTTGAACTTTGGAGAGGAAGCGGTGAGCGTTGTCCTTGTTATTTAATTTGGATATGTCTGACGTGTTTGGTTTGATAGGGCGCTGCCACCGAAGTATGGACGCTACGTGCATGTGTCGTACAGGGCTCGCAGCAGATCTGGATTGCGGCGCTGTGGTACTGGGGAAATACGCTCAACGGGATGGAACCTGGCAACATCGCGCCTTGGTGGATCGTGTTCATCCTCTGGCCCTTGTCGCTGATGTCCTTTGTCTTTGGATACCTCATGCTCCGCGGCCTCCCAGGTGTGTACCGTCAGAGATGCGGGGTAGGGTTGTTTGCTGACGCTGCGCTTTAGATTATTATCGTCAGACGCCGCCCAAAGTGCCAAACTTTTTCAGGACGCTGTTCCGGAGAAAGCTTGTTTTATGGTATGGCTTTTTTTTTTGGTTCGTAGCTTTCGAGTTTCATTGACGACTCCTAGGTTCCTTGCATCCGAAATCCTTCGGGACTACTGGTTGAGTGGGGTATGTATAGCCGACGTCTTTCATGTGTTGTCGTTCGCGCTGACGTTGGATATAGCCGTACGGCCGAAATTGGAGTTTCCTCTGGAACGTGCCCATTGCAAAGTGGCAGATCCTGTTACTCGTCATCGCGTTCTTTATTGGCGTCTGGGCCTTTATGATGCTCGTTTTGACGCACTTTAGCAAGACGCATACGTGGCTCCTCCCTGTTTTCGCGGTCGGCCTGGGTGCTCCACGGTGGTGTCAGGTGCGTTGTATTGATTTTGACGTGCGTCGGTGCAACGTTTTGACGGGTGTTTGGATAGACCTTGTGGGGAACGTCTTCACTTGCGCTCTATATCCCTTGGGCGGGGTCTGCCGGCCCTTATCTCGGTCTGTCGTTGTGGCTTTGGCTTGGTGTCTTGGATGCCGTCCAGGGTGTCGGTCTTGGAATGATTCTACTTCAGGTACGAGACACGAGACACTCGATATAGATATATACTCAATGTACACCCCCTCTCAGACGTTGTCACGTCTACACGTGTGTGCGACGCTCGTTCTCGCTCAAATCATCGGTTCGATCTGTGTCATGGTCGCCCGGGCGACGGCGCCGAACGCGATCGGACCCGGGACGGTGTTCCCCAACGTCGGCACCTGGGATTTCTCAGATGGCCTATCGGGCAGCCCGATGGCTTCTGCGCCATTTTGGATCGCGCTCATCTGTCAGCTCATCATCGTGCTCGGCTACTTCTGGTTTTACCGCAAGGAACAGTTGGGTACGTGCTCGTCGTTTTTCGTCGGCCATGGCGTGTTTGTTGACGCGTGCTCTTTTTTTCCCCTCCAAAGCCCGGCCATGACACGGACGTACGCACGTTGCCTCTCCTTTTCCTTTTGCTTTTCTTTTTTGCTTTCGATCTCGTCAGCACATTCGTAGATCCCTACACACGAACATCATGGCTCCTGGACGTTATATATACATTCCTATCCTTTTGCTTTCGTTCGGACGTCTTTACTTTGCGCGGACATGTGTTTTTTCCTTTGGACTTTTTTTTGCACGTATAGGACGATGACGAGTCCTCTTCTTCACATAAAGGGAAGTGGGGATTGGGTGACAAAGGGTGCTTCGGACGTTTATAATAGTGCTATGCTTTAACTAGTCGTTTCGGACCATGAATAAGGAATCACTGGCACTTGGCACGATCGATTGATCTCCCCCCGAATGGTGATTCGGACGACGGGGTGATTGAAATGTGGGCGTGGGGTTCCGAGGGAATGTGGGTCGCTGGGCACTGGTCGGGTGGGGACGGAGGGAGCACGGACTCCCGTCAAGTCCGTCGTCAGGGAGTCGAACCAACTTTACAACTTAAAGCAAGCGAATCCACCAAGCCTCAGAGACGATCGAGTAGCTCTCCTATTATACTTACACCAAGTGACAGATTCACAGGAACTTGATTATTACACCAGCACACTCGAGTGAGGGAAGGTATCTCGAATAAACGGAAGTACAATAACAACATAGCGATACACCAAGATATATAGGAATTTACTTTGAACCGGTGGAGAACTCTGATAGACGTTGCATGAGCTCCACACCAAATGAGAATGACGAAATGCTCACTTGTGACAGACTTTGTACCCTCGGAGATGGCGTGCTTCGCAAGCTCACCAGGAAGAATCAAACGGACAGAGGTTTGGATTTCGCGAGATGAGATGGTAGATTTCTTGGAGTAGGCAGCGAGCTCTGCGTGGGGTAACATGTTAATGAGACCACAAGGGTGGTAAAAATGACACATACTGGATGCCTCAGTTGCGATCCGCTCAAAAATATCATTCACAAATGAGTTCAAGATCGCCATTGCCTTGTTCGAGATACCGGTATCAGGGTGTACTTGCTTCAAGACTAGAATGGAACAAGTCAGTCACAAGCGACATCATCCAAGCGTAGCCACTGACCCTTGTAGATATAAGAGCTGTACGTCTCCTTTCGGACCTTTCGGCGCTTCTTCTTCTCACCATCAGCAGGTGGTTGAGACTTGCTAGCGGTCTTTTTCGCAGCCTTTGCACCCGAATCAGCCTTGGCAGGTGCCTTGGATGCGGTAGAGGCTGGGGCTTTGCCGGCAGTGGATGCTGGCTATGGGCCCCATCAGTACACGATGGGCGATAAGAGCTAATCCAACTCACTTTCGGTGCCATTTGCGAAATTACAAGATGTACAAGGTATGTGACTGTAGAAATTGAGTATGAGTGTCATTCATGCACGAACGAGTCGGTGCATACATACCAGAGGTGTTATCTGTGCGAGCGAGCCTTGGTGGGGCGAGGTGGTGGTGGGGGGGGGAAAAGTGTCTGAATAGACGCGACAAGCATGACCTCAGCTTTTATGAATGGGCACGTACCCCATTTCAAGGTCCGCTTGCGAGGTTGGACGTCACATGATTCAACAGACCGCGCCCGTCACGCGCCCGTCACGGTCACTGTCACGCTTTATATATTACCGTGCGCCCAAGGGAGAATCAAAAGTTCTCACTGCGGTCGCAGAAGAATTAAACATGTAGCAAATAAATGCGGCAACAATCTCCACCCCACGAAAACAATTCCTACTCACGCCAGTGGGAGATCATGACACGACAAAATCGACACGTCTCCATGGCAGCCTAGTCATGTTTCTCGTATGGTACCCTTCACGTCGATTACCTTGAAGTCAGCCGCGTAATATGGGTAGGGACTTAGTAGTGTCCCGAGACGGTGTAGAACCTCGACCCGGAACTCCTCAAATGGGAATGCTTCACCATCGACCATCAGCGCGCCACTACCTGTAAGAGGTTCGGCACGGTATGCAGACGCTTTGAAGTACCGGTTCTGTTGAACAGGATTATCAAGTCTCCTGCCACCCACGGTTCATATACGCACAGAGCTGAACCAATAGGAACGGCCAAGCTCAGCACCTTCCATCGCGTCGAGCAAGAATTTCCTTCCGACCTTAGATACCGGAGTAAAAGAACGACAGATGACTTGGTACAGATAAAACGTACGATTTCTTGTATCGAAATATCGATCAATCCATCATCAGGAAGGGAAACAGGAAACTGCATCAGTGACCTGAAAATATGTCAGAGTGGCTATTAGGGAACGTGCAGGAAGATAAGCGAAATCAACGCACCGGCTCGCGTACGGACCCTTTCCAGCGACCATCCACAAGATCGGTTTCTCAAACCTGACCCAATTCTCCGGGGAGTCTGTCCCATCAGCTTGTCCGTCGCCGCTTGAAGTAATCTCGGACGCTGGCAAAGCAGCAGGTACACCCTTCGCTGCGCCTCTTCGACGTGCATTCAACGCATCCACCATCTGCGACTTGTCCTGTTCGACGACTTTCATAAACAACTCCATCTTACAGGTCTTGCGCGTTACAACTGCCGAAAACCAAGGCTGTAGCCTTCGCCAAGAACACAGGACTCTCTTACCTCCACGAAGGAAACCCCAAACGAAGCGGAGATCGCCCATCCATCTGAGGTGTTCAGTTTCAACGTCGAGGTCGGCCATGATACCAACGGTCTGTGACATGAACGATATACGCTTCTGATTCCCTTGGATGAAGGAAAACAGGTCGACTTTCATCGGACGACCTGATGAACGTTCAGACATGGCTTCCCATCTTTCAAGTTGATGAATACGTGCCTTTGAGGACGTTGAGAGCAGCTGCACAAGGATCTAGTCCATCATGAAGACCCAGAATGTTTAGCGAAAGACCGTTTCCAGAACCTGCGGGTATCGGGGCTATAGGAATGCAGAATGCTTTCTCCGGCGTCGCGTGCTTGGCGAGGCCATTCAAGACCTCGTGAATGAGACCGTCCCCCGACACGACGACCAATGCGTCATACGTGAGTTCCATGTTCTGCGCGATTTCGATGCCATGGCCACATCTTGTAGTCACTATGGCGGGTATCAACGCGCGAGGCCATGAGAAAACGATGGATTAAACCAACGAGTGACGTCGAGGGTGCACCCAGCCGCTCGCAGGATCGGCTCTACTTTTTGGGCGAAAATTTGGCGCGCTTTCCCCTGCCAATCGTCAGTAGAGGGTCATCCAATTAACGCAAGGAACCTACAGGGCCACCGTGGGGATTAATGAGCACCTTCAACGTCTTGGGAGGATTACCGCCTTCGTGAAAGAAGGGAAGACGATCAGTATGGGGAGGGACGCAAACCAAATCGGTGATCCGCGAACCTTTGTATGCAACCTGGGTAATCGAACTGCACCATTCCATGGCCAAAGGAACGTCTTTCTCCGACACGTCACCGCGGATCTGTGTCATATGAAAATGCTGCTTCGCCGCACGCGCCAAGTAGGACACCTCGACGGTGGGGCCAGACACAGTGGCAGTGATGACATTGTGGAGAGGGATCTCGGAATAGCTGGGCTTGGTGGACGAAGAGAAGAGGAACGAATGATGTTTGGAGGCATCAGCGGTGGCCGAGCCCAATAGGACGGTCAGTGACGTCTCCGTAATGGTGAGTGTAGTGACTACGCCGTTGGACGGCCCGAGAACGAGCCCTCGACCGGACATTATACGGCAGAGGGTTAGGGAACTAGACTATGAGTATCAAGGAACGTTGTGCGCTCGCCATTGTCAATTTCCAGCCTGGATTTCCCCTTTGGAAGGCTATACCGCTGTACGTCACCCGTCACACTCCCATCAGACCAACTTGAAACCTTCCCCTTGCTCAAGAACTCCCCTGGCACTCGCAAATTTCCCGGCTCACACGCGCTCGCACACCCTGTGACTCGTAGGTTCCTAGACCGGTCCCGCATTTGTCTATAAATACGTCTAATAAGGTTTTCATCGGAATGTGGTTGATCGCGCGCAGCTGGCCTCCCGCTATCGACGTTCGTGCGCACCATGTCCACCAACGTACATACCATCGCTCAGGTAGGGTTTGCTACTGGAACGAACGAGCTGTATGACAGGTGAGGCTTCGTAAATTTCTGCGCTTGTGCGCATGTTTGTGACATATGCCTGTCATCGAGAGCGCGACCCACATACCCGCAGGACAGTATTCGTTTCATCAAAAAGGCCGTAGACATCACAGCTCCACTAAACATCGTCGAGTAAGACCCAATCACCTCCCGCCGCAGTCGAGGGTTGAACGTTGACAAATGTAGAATCGGCGCCGGAACGGGCTTATTCACCCGTGCCTTGTTGGCGGATCAGGATGATGAAACCAAGATCGCCTCCTTAAAAGCGATCGAACCCAGTGCCGGAATGCGAGAGGTGTTTAAACAAAAAGTCAACCACGAATCTGTGACCATCAGCGACGGAACTTTCGATAACGTTCCAACCGTCGAAAATGGCTGGGCAGATTTAATTATCATCGCACAGGTCAGTCGCTCCATCGGTCCATCTACTGATACCTTGAACGTGTTCAAGTCAGGCTTTCCACTGGTGTCCCGATTATGGCAAAGCCTGCGCCGAGTTCGCTCGGATCCTAAAGCCGACTGGAGCGGTGGCTTTTATCTGGAACTTGGAAGACAGGTGACCAGACTTCTCTTATACCATTATCTTGTCTTGATCAGGTGTTCAGAGATATCGCTGGTTGGGTCGCTCAGATACGCGACCGCATAGAGCTCCATGAGGGGGGCTCACCCCAATTCCGACTGGGACTTTGGCGTCGCGCCTTCGGTACAGAGACCTACAGCAATAACTTCAAACCACCCGAAGAAAAGGAATGGGTGTACCACCTAGACACGTCGGAGGAGATCTGTGTCGACCGCGCCCTAAGTAAGAGCTACATTTCCATTCTTCCGCCTGACGAGAAGGCAAGGGTCAGTGAAGATGTCAAAGCTATCGTGACCAGGGGTGATGGAAGGGTCTGGATTGACAAAAGCCAGGGCGTGTTTGAATACCCGTACAGGACCCTGGTGGTGCTATCTAGAAAGAAGTAGAATAGACTTGCTTATTATCCTTGGAAATACTGGCCTACTTTAGCCTCGTCTATCCATGCTCGTCTTGTCGATACATCAAACACGCACCCGCATCCCGATGGAATCTTGGATCGGCATACCCAAGGTATCATAAAGCAACTCGATGCAACGGGTACACATGTCGTGCACCTATGTAGATGAGCATCCAGCCTGCCGAAACACATCACGCCGGAGGAAGAAACACCGCCCAGAGCACACAGCTCACCGCACCCCACACGACGCTCCACGCCACCCACGCCCTGCCCCATCCCGGACGCTCGACGAGCAGCCATGCCGCCGCCCAATATACGAGCGGGAGCGAGGGCAACACCCGGAGCGCGATTTGCACGTGTGCGTTCAAGGTGAGCAGGAGAGTGAGCGCGAGCGCGTGGAACACGTGTGGGAGGAGCGAGGGTGTGAGGAAGAGCGAAGGGGGGTGGGGTTCTGTAGGCATGGGCGTGAGGCGCGATGTCTCTCTGCGCCTCTTACCCGCCCTGGACGAGCGGCGGGCGAACAGGAGAGGATATATGCGGGGCAGTCGCAGGAGATAGAACGCGCAGAACGCGCAGACGTTCAACAAGATGGGCAGCGCGAGGACAAAGTTGGGTATGTTGGAAATCGTCCAATACCGGAGGAGCCCAACGTTCCAGTACTCGCGTTGGACGTGCGCGTATATCGAGGGGAACAAGCCCCGGTCGCACCACCCCGGACGGCCCGCATTGTCCAGCGCCGCGAACGTGCAGAAGAGGACATAGCCTCTGTAGTTGTGGTGAACGAACGGGACGAGGGGAATCGCGACGAGAACGGTGCAGTACAGGATTCGAGCGGGTGTGAGCTACAACGGAGGTTGCCTGCCCATGAGCACGCCAAACGCACGCGCACATACACTCACGAGGTCTTTCCGAGCGGACAGATACGGCGCCACGAGCATATCCCACATGATGAACCCGGAGAGAAAGATCCCATTGGACCGAAACGTGCTCGCGAGGGCGAACCAGACCGACGCACAGAACCACCGCGAGCGTGCGCATGCCCACATGCCCTGGTATGAACAGTAGGTGAAGAATGGCTCGCTGTAGGGCGCGAACCGCAGGGCTGCGGGGCTGCTGGATAGCAGGGAGAGCGCAGCGGCCAGGAATGCAGCAGACGGTGAACGAAGATGGTGGAGTGAGAGACGATAGAGGACCCGGGTGGAATCGAAGAGCGCAGCGAGCACGGCGCCGCCTAGGAGTGGTGCGGCCACATCTGAGGTGTCGAGCCCCGCGAACGAGAGCAGGTGCCCGGACACGCGCATGATAAACGGAAGTGCTGGAAAGAACGCCCATACGTGTTCATACCCATGACCTTCCTGCGCGACGTGCGCAAAATGAAACGCGTCCCAACGAAGCAACGAAGAGATCCATGGGGGTGCTATACTGTTCAGGACGAGCCGTGGAGAGTTATCGAAGAGCGTTAGCAAGTACGTTGACGATATGATGAGCACTGCGACGAGGACCCGGCTGAGTAGGGAAAGGAGAGTCAAGGTTCGGAGGTGGGCACTGGCCTCTGAAAACGAAGAGACCTCCGAGGCCATCGAGCCTACGACCGCAGGCCTTGTGGACTATCAAAACAGAAGCAGCGTCGAACGCTGACGTTACAGTAAACCTTTGTCTCCCGTACAGAGTACAAAAGTGTGTGCAACATACAAGCGTTACAATTACTACTCACCAATTGAACAACGCAACGATAAGTCTATGGGAATGAGAATGTTCCAAAGGTATCCAAGAGTGTGCAAGAGAATGCAATATACTATTATATACCGTATAAACGGTGCGATTGTGGTGAACCGTCCATCGGGATGTATGTCACAAAACGAATGTCGAAACAAAAAAGAATGGAAAAAAGCTGTTCATACGATACGCTCGCTCATACAAACGTTGAGAAACGACGCGATGTAGTGTTCAGTACTCAAATTCCTCAGATACGAGCGTGATAGATCCACGCATGTCACCTCTGCGTATCCGCCTGGGGTCGATTTGCGTGGCGACGATCTTGCGCACCATCACATTCAGAGACGTAGGTCCGCAACCTAGCAAATACACGCTGTCAGCTTTACCAAGGACAAAAACGTGGAGTCAACTAACATGCGACGACGATAGCCCCCTTGGATTCCTGCACTTCGTCAGCGATCACCTTGTCCAGCTTGGGCTTCCCAGGTCTCGCATGCTCAGAAACGACGTTGACATCAATCGCTTCTTGTTCGTCCATCTCGAACGGGAGCTGAGAGTCCGAGACACCTAGCGTCAGAGTGGAGAGACGGGCCGAATGTGACTCATCAAGGTGCACGTTCGTCATCGAAGGAGGTACTCGAACCGCCTGCGGGTTCCCAGGTGCTGACTTGGCATCACGGTAGCTTCTGACAGGGTGTACGGGTGGCCTCGGGGCGCCGTTGACAGTGACAAGTGAGACAGTCGGCGGATTCAACGGCGAATGTGGAAGGAGCGGTGACTCCGAGTGGTGAGAGAGCGGCGAGTACATGTCACCCTCGGACAAAGGCGAGTGTGGTCGTTCGGAGAGGGGTGAAATAGGAAGGAGCCTATCGGTCGACTGAGTGGATAATGTCAAGATTTTCCGTGGTTGAGGTGGGCGAGATGATTGCAGAGGTGTTGTTGTATACCGGTCAGGGTAGGCCTGACGTGGACCTTGGGCATGTCGAGGAGTCCGGACATCGCTAGACGCCAGGGTGTGTGATAACCGAGCTTCTTGTTTCATCCCCCCCGCAGCGGAGAGCTTACGAGACTGCAGTCGCCGGAGCTTCCCCTCTGTTCTCAGCCTGTGGCAAAGGTAAACCTCCCCGGGCAACGCCACATCGACGTCGCCATCGAAATTAGTGAGATCTAATATATTCGTCTCGTGTGCAACACGCATCTCATCCGCGGGTGGTTCGTCATCAGGGGATTCGCCGAGATAGTAGCTGAAATCGACGTCGCTCTCGTAGCTTTCCTGGCTCTCTACAGACTCTGTAGACCCAGAGCGAAGATGTGGGGAATTCCCGTGAATGAAACTCGGATGAGGGGGTTGAAGTTCTGCATCAGATCTGGTAGGTTCGCGGTCGGAACACGGGCGTAGGGTAGGATGTCTCAGGGGGGTAGGTTTGAAATTTGTGACATAAATGTCGACCTGAAGAGCCGATGAAGGAACGATCGCCATGCAGTTGCGTATGATGGATGCACACCACTGAACGTGGCCTGATGTAAACAGTTTAGCTTAATCCATTCTTGCTCAACGGACTAAAACTAAACTTACTGTGTTCGCGCACGAGCCAAATAAATCGTACGCGCTTTAGATCTGCACCCTTCCAGCCCCACCCGCCGGGACGCCCTCCGAGACGTCCCCCATCCCTTCCCGCCAAGCACATACACATGTACTGCAAGAGAGACAGACCAAAACTCACGCCCGAACCACCGGTGATAATAACCCCGGTCGAATAATTCCCCCATCTCGCACGCTTTGCACTCCCAAATGGCCCATCAACATATGCGCGTAAGAGGACGCCATTCTTCGGTAAACCGTCTGACGTAAATGTAGGAGGCACATCACCACTAGATCGTTCCGCTGTCAATCGAGACACGAGATTCCAAAGATCTTGTGTCCAACCGCTTTTCGTGCGCACGAGGAATAGCATTATACGGCCTGCATGTGTCGGCGCTTCTTCATCACAAACAGAGGCACACGTAAACGGGTGAGAGGTGAACCGAGAGACGGATGGAATATTGAGAAGGAAATGTTGACCTGGCGACCATGGTAGGAAGCCCGGTGTGATTAGACGTAGGCGCACTGTGCGTCCTGACAAAAGTTCAGCATGCACATAACCAGGGGGTGGGATATATGGGGACGGTAAATGGGAGATTGACGTTCTGGAAAGGCTCCGTTCGGCTGAGTGCAGGAGAGATGCCAACGGTCGGGCCCTAGATGTGGGTGTGTCATGATCGGCAGAGATAAGACTCTTATCATCATGGAGATAGTAAGCATTGAGGGGGCTAGGAGACCGTCCATCCCTAGGGGAACGTGGCAAGGGGGACTCGACACTAGGATGCTGAACATGGTCCATCTCCCAGGAATTCGGTGGTGGGTTCTTGGGATCAGATGGAGCAGGTAATCCAAGGGCTACGCCACCCACTATGCCGTTGGCGTATATCCACCAGGTTCCCCGCCAAAGACGTTCACCAATCCAAATAGAAAGGGCTGCCCAACACCACCACGCAACAGCCGGGTGGTGTAATCCTGCCGTGACTAGCATGCAGGGGACAAAGAGAACGTGTAAGAAATAAAAGCTTTCATAAAACCGCCTCCGGATGGGATGTAGAGAGAGAAGGATGATTAGTGTGAGGAGCGCGAAGGCCTGTAATGGGATAAGCACGCCGACTGCGAAAGGAGGACAGGTCTGCGTACGATCCAACCGCATATGAAGGGAGTATAAGACCAGGCATAGACATATGCTGCGCGACCGGTGGATGGATTGACATCTTTAGCCAACTGTATGCTCCAGAGGGTGACATGGATGAAGGTGAGAAACCATACGAGCCTTCCAGCCCACCTGTGTAACCAACCAAGTTTGTCAAAGTATAGCTGTGTCATGAAGGGAATGGCGAATATAGCGAACGGAGGCGCCTTGAGGGCGAAGAGGACGCAGAGGGGAAGAAGGGCGAATGCGATCTGGCCAATCCTGGCAGACGAGGACCAGAGAGACTTTGAGATCGTGTACTGGGGCATGTATGGTACGAACGTCGACGTGTCGTACAACTGGGACGGAGAAGTACGAGCCTGGATCTGCCAGACCTTTAAAGTCGGAGCGAGGTAATCCGGACCGACGAATGCGAGGGCAAGAGACACCAATATGAGGACAGCGGCAGAGAGAAGTTGGGCATTCGACGGAAGCGAAATGGGTTGGCGGTGGGTATCCTTCTTCCGCCAAGTGCGACGACGTAGGGCCCATTTGGACCAGATGGCACCCAACAAACCGCCTCTGGAACCAGTCCAGTGAAGGACGGCGAAGACGAGGAATATGACGACGACTGCCAGCCAGAGAAGAAAAGAGTAACGTCTACTAGGGATGCTGAGAGAGTGTACGGTAAAATAGGCGGTAATCCATTCTTGAGTGTCCGAGTACGGTGGAAGGGAATCCATGAGATGGGGGAGAAAAAGCCCACATTGGCGTAAGGTGTTTGAGTTCTCAGTTGGTGATGGAGCTGCGCATCCTCTCACGTGCTCGAGTATAATTATGCGCTTGGCACTACCCACAGTCACTCTAAGTACGCTTACACCTCCTTGCCAGACAGCACCTGTTGCAGTTCAGCGTGACATAGGAAACCACCGACGACACAACCCACCTCCTTGCCCGTCTTCTTGATCTTCTCAAGCACCACGTCGTACGGAACATCTCCCTTCACAACCACCGTTTGTTTCTCGCGGCTCACTTCATATGTGATCCCTGCACAGTGGCGATGATCAACGTTGGTCAACTCCCGTTTCACTACCATCGCAACCACCCGCGCGTACCTTCCACTTTCGACAGTGCCCGCTCGACGGCCCCGGAACACCCTCCACATGTCATCTAAAGGCAATCGCGTCCGAGCGATTCTCACTAGGAACTTGTATACCGCACCTTGACATTAAACTCGTATTCACCCTATGTACCAATTACATCAGGATCCCGATCCCGACATTTCGCGTGTTCACGCACCATTGTAGTAGAAATGTGGATTGCAAACGGAAGATCAGACGAGGAGGCAGATATGGCTCAGTTGACGACGCTTTATATGTCATCCGCCCAACTTGAAACACGTCAGCTTCTGACCAACAAGGCACACCACATTCCGCGGCTTACTAGTGCTAGCGAGTGTTTGCCATTGCATCCAAAATGTTCCGATACACAGCCACATCTACTGACAGAGCCTTTTCCAAATTTCATGAATCCTCCTCATCAGTATGTATGTCATATATCGGTTTATATCCAAACAGCAGTGTGGCATCAAGAACGACCAACCGCCCTCCCAATAGCAACACGAACGTACCGAATGCTCGTCCTGGAGATCCCCGCTCATTGTTCATTAACATCGTCATCTACTGGTCGTGCGCATCTCAACCTCGTCGGATTCCGTGGATACCGCTTGCCATCCACCACCCGCGTTCGGTCGTCCTCGTATTCGATCGAAAAGAGACCCTAGGAAACCTGATTAGCGCCCGAGTGCCTTCCTCAGCGCCATCCTAGATCATAGCCATCGGGAAGACTCACTCAGTAAGAATGGAAGCTTGGCCTGTTCTGCTCTATTCGTGAGGTAGTACACTGGTACACCGGCAAGTACGAAACCTGTGAACGATACTAATTACCTGCTATTCGCTCACCTCCCGAGATACAGTACGCACCAAGAACAGATACGGCTTCAAGCGGTGCTGCAGTAATTGGCATGCACAGTAAAAATATCGCAACAGCGCAAAATGTGAGCGGCGTAATGATCCACGTCTTGTATGGTCTGGTGTCATGTCATACCGTGAGCATCGTTAGGAGCAATCGAACAAAGCTCGGGTCAATCGTACCTCGCGAGGTTTGGCTCTTTTACCCGCAGTATGACTAGCCCAAGCACCTTGTTGATCTCGACCCTCAGCTCTACAGTGCATGCCAGAAAGCGGTCACGACGTACAGTTAAAAAGTAAAAGGACCAAGACGCCACCACCGAAAAGTTGACTAGAGATCGGAATCCACCTCCAATGACGATGAATGCGATCGTCATTACCGCTTGTAACAGGATGGCATTTATCGGTGTCCTTCGCGATTTGTTTAGTTTGCCAAACATAGCGGGGAGGTATCCTTCTCGTCCTGCCGCTCGGATGAGCCGTGCACCCGTGAACGTCCCTCCTTTTTACTTTGAATAAGTGGTGGAACGGTTGACTGAGGGGAAATACTACCATTGAGAGCACCAAAACAGGACACTGCCACGCAGACGGCAAACACGACCCCACCGACTGGTCCAAAAAGTGCACGACCGAAATCGAGTGCTACGGCGTTACTACTAGCCACGATTGCCTTGTCGAGTACCACGAGATACGATACGTTCGCAAGGAGGAATAATATCTTTTGCATGCATTAGTCACAACTATCCACATCTCAGGCTTTGGGAGAAATTTTCTTACAGAGACGATCGCCATGCTGAGATGGATGGTTCTGGGTATGTTTTTCTCTGGGTTAATCATCTCTCCGCCAACGTAATTTGCTTGACCCCAGCCATCAAAAGCCCACAGACCAGAATAAAGCGCAAGAGAATATGCTGACGGGCTTTTGCTTGAGTCATCGAATAGAGGCTCCTTGAACGACTCTGATGCTCGTCCTCTAGCCAGTTGTACGAGACCCAAAATGGTGATCGATATCTATAATCCCGGACATCTTGTCTCGTACTCTTTGAACACAAAGAAAGGGACGCGACGTACTAATGAACAAACCTATCATCATCATCAGCATGCACCATTTATTAGTTGCACGTCTTACTACTCTGACACCGCATACCTTGATAGCTGTAAACAAGACCGAGGCCCTCGCCCCCATATTCCGTGTCGCCGCACATATGAAAGCCACGAGAAGCACTGCTATAACCGCTGTGAGTTTGATAGACCATTGAGGGATGCTGTCTGGTGACACCTGGTCACGGGTAATGTGCCACATGAGGCGGTTGAGATATTCAGCAAAGATGAGACTAATAGCTGCACTACTGCCTGTACATCAAAAAATTGAGTATTCAAGCAAGGGAGGGTGTCTGACTCTGCCAACCTGGATTTAGTGCGGAGATGGCTGTCCAAGCAAAGAGGTATGATACGAGAGGTCCATAGGCATATAACAAATAAGCCTGGGCGCCGCCGTCTAAGGGTATACTTGACCTAAGAACGCTTGAGTGAAGGTCACTCGAGTAACGCGCATCGTACCCAAGCTCCGCGAAACTACTTGCGCCCGTCCATGCGAGCAACCCAGATGCAAGCCACACTGCTAGACTTGCCCCGACGCTATGCGTGTTTGCAACGATGACACCTGGCGAGGAACTGTGCAGTGTTGTCAACTTTATAGGGAAGGCGGAGCGAAAGCCAATCATACAATATTCCGGAGCCAATCTAGCGCAACAGTCCCTCCCATGAATCAATTTGGACCAACCACGAAGTAGTGACACACCTGCGATCCAACGACGAGTCCGATACCTGACGGTTGACCATCCAACAACACCGAAACGCAGAGGGGGACGAATGACGCGTACCATGTACCAAACCAATGCTCTTCTCCGCCCCGGGAGTTTCTCTGAGTGAGGTGTCCCCTTCGCTGATGCTCTCACTGAGTGGAAGTAAATCGGCTTGGAAGTCGAACCCTGAGAACGAAAAAGACCGTGGTCGGGCGTGTTTTGTGGTTGTGGGTGCTAACATGGGCCCACCCGTGAGCTCGAGGTTTCGTAGGGATTCTGTGGAGTCATTGGATGACGAGTGAGAGCGGCGGGTTGCACTGGGGGACGCGAGGGATACATGTTTGCCGAAAGATGATATGGGGGAGGTTGGGCTACGGGAACGGGCTGACAGCGGCATTCAACACGCAACGTAGAAGGAATCGTTTGCGAGTTGGTCGTTGCCGGTGGTCGGTATAGTGTTGTGCTTGTTTGTGACTCTTCTGAATCCGAGTCGGGGATGTCGAAAAGCACACTCGGGCACGTTTACTACGATCATGTCGGAACTTCACTACCACGAATGTCCATACAGGTTTCTCGCTACACAAGTCAGTACAACGGAACACTGTGACGATAGGTCCTAGCCCCCCTCCTGATCAGGCCTCAGGATTTAGAAGTCTACCCGCCAGGATGGCTCGAGCGCCCATCGTGATAACACCTGGCCACCACGTGTACCGATACCAAATGTATTCAAGGCTGCATGCACACAGCACGTTCACAAGGGTATTCGTAGCGCTCGTTGTCCCCTCCTCCCCACCATCTTATATTGGCCCGCTTCACCGATTTCTGGTACCCAGGCATGTCCAGCAATGATTCCGCTTCACAAAGTACACTCTTTACAACGTCCCACGTCTCGAGTGCGAACATCTCTGCTTCGTAGGGGCTGCGTTTGGCTCATTTCCGCTAGCCATCGACATCAGGGTTGCGATGGGTTCCCACAAAACAATTAAATCCATCAGCCTGAGGAAGAACAACGAGTCGCTGAGGGATGTTGAAAAGACCATATGTGCAGGTGACGTACACCGAGAAGAATTCCATCCGTCTCTGTAGGACGTTCCATATACATAGCTGCGTGCCTGTGCAGCAGATTGACCACTTTTCAGTGCCGTCGACCCCGACGACCACATTCACGCTTCCGTATCGGTCAGCTATGGTTTGCAATTCAGGAAGCGAGCAGACACTATCTACATTGACATCGATCCACGTGACATCGAATGTATGCGTGAAGAACGAGGCGTTAGATGTTGGTTATTTAAGAACATTTTTACACGCTGTCGTGGATCTCTCATTCTTATCAATAGCATATCGAAAAAAGGTCAGAAACGTCGAAGTCGTGGTCGCCGGCCACCAGCACCAATCGGTATGTAGTCTACCAAGTATTTATACCCGCCCTTCATGCATTTGACCAGCTGCTTGCGACTACAACTTCAATCCTCCAGTCTTGTTCACGGTGAGTTTCAGCTCCTATATGTTTCGCCCCCGCGCCAAGGTTCATCCATAGATTCCGACTTTTGATCATCGGGAATGTACTTACTAGTCTTCTTGGGATGAGGATAAACTCACCTTGTTCTAGTCAGGCGTTGGTAAATCCTCGTTGATTCAGAAAGTATTTGGCGTCAAGAACATCGTGAATGAATCGACCATGTTCTAGTGTATCCTCAGCTCACTGTTTTCTTCAAGCACACCTCCAGGACCGCTCGTGGTGACGCTGACATTAATCGAGAGTTTATCTCTCCGACGAACGAGCGATTCGTGGTTCATGATAGCCTCGGATTCGAGTCTGCTGATGCACGAAACATGGACGTAGTGAAAGAATTCGTTGCCCGAAGAAAGGCCATGCCTCAGATCGAGGATCAGCTTCACGCTATTTGGTAAGAATGTCCGCTGCTATGATTAGTTTCGCTGACGAAGAGAAATACAGGCTCTGCCTTGAGATACCCTAATCTGGCGGTCGTCTACTGGAAGGAGGCGTGGAAAGGTTCCTACAACGTAGAGAAGAAATTCTGGGCCAGAGTGCGCTGCTTTACTGCGTTGTGGCCGTATAGCTTACTAACATTCTGTAGTTCCCCTTGTTGTGGTACTCACCAAGGTGGATCTGCTAAATAATCAGCTGGAGCTCGACCTACCGGCAAACGAGACTCTAGAACATTACAAGTCAAGGCACATGAACGAACATTTCATTGGGCCTTTATACAAAGCAGCTGGAAGCGACGTCATGCACGTCATCGTTTCCGGTATGTCAAATCGGTGTCACGGACCCTTGATGAACGGGTTCTGATGGTACTTTAGTGGAAGACGGTTACTCTGAGTCTCTACCCAGGCTCGTTCAGGCCACGAAGGAGGCTATGGCCAAGTATCATGTCGACGAGGCACCGCAGGCCGTCGCATCGATCGCTCAGCGTGTCAGCATCAAGGAGAAGATTGAGTTATCCATAGCGCACGTAGTTTTGGTTTCTTTCTATTCCCACTTCTTTTAACGCATTCTGTCATAGTGTCGGGAAGAAGAGTGCGTCCACACCAAAGAGGTCATTCGACTTCTGACGGTGATAATAGAATACTGGAAAATGCTCCTGAAGAGTGCCGTATTTCGTGGTCACACGCTAAAGGAATGCTTGCAAGTCATCCATAAGGACATTGTCACCGTCTGGAATTTCAATGACCCGGAGCAGGTACACTTCCCTTTCCTTGTGTCACTCGCTGGAGAGTCGACTGAGTCTCGAATGTATTCTAGTGTTTGATGGATGACAACATCATCGGATTCTTGCTTCGCACGGACGATGCCGGAGATACCTCTGATGTACCGTCAAATATGTAAGTGGTCCGTGCACAACACGACCGAATGATTTTTTTGGTAGTGCTTGACGAGAAAATTGCCCTTCAGAACCTCGTTCGCCAGTTTACTCGCTTCGGGCTTGGAAATGCTGAAGGGCCTGTCGGGATCGGGAGACATCACGTTAGCCGTCCTAGGCTCCGTCGCGGGCTTGGCGGTCTTTGTCGTACAGACGACCTATGAAACGTACCGGGAAGCGTGAGTGGATATCTATTCTGGTCAATGCGCACCGCTGAAAACAATCCATTCTGTATTCATCTCTAGCAAAAAGGACGTGAAGATCCTCATGGGCTACATCGTGGACTTGATCTGCGTCATGCAAGTCATCTTCCTCTTAGCCTCGGGCGACCGCGTGAAACCCGAGACTGTCTTTCACGCTCTGCATGCCTACAAGACGCCGAGAAAGGTTGTGCATATGTACGTGAACGAATTCGATGGGAACCTCGGCGTACTTCCAGGAGGGCGCGATCAAGTGCTGGATAAGGTCGAAGCGCTGATATGGCGTCACAGCATCGCAGATCACGAAGTTAAAGAGTTGAGGCGGCAGATTGGTAAAGTTCTGCCGTCGAGTTCTTCGTGACTAGTTCATTTGTCTTTTTTTTTCGAGTCCTCGTTTATAGTCCTTCGGGTCTGCCCTACGGTGGACTGTACATGCGCGATGATCTAGTGACATACGTGGTGTGTATCATCTGTATCAGTATACATGGCTGCTCTATTACGATCTGAAAAAACACTCGCTACTATGAGGTCTCTCGGCTCGTGCCGAGACGAGTCTACTTAGTCTCTTTGCTCAGAGACATCCCCATGATTCGAGCACGCAATGTCTCCACACGCATGCATGTAAAGACTTTTCGCAAATTCGCAATGTAGTCGAGGATGTGAAACGAGCCGAAAAGCACACTCGGGCACGTTTACTACGATCATGTCGGAACCTTACTACCACGAATGTCCATACAGGTTTCTCGCTACACAAGTCAATACAACGGAACGCTGTGACGATAAATCCTAACCCCCCGATCAGGCCTTAAGATTCAGAAGTCTATCCTGTGACCAGGATGGCTCGAGCACTTATCATGATAACACCCACCACGTGTACCGATACCAAATGTATTCAAGGCTGCATGCACACAGCACGTTCACAAGGGCATTCGTAGCGTTCGTTGTCCCCTCCTCCCCGCCATCTTATATTGGCCCGTTTCACCATTATCCCGGTACCCAGGCATGTCCAGCAATGATTCCGCTTCACAAAGTACACTCTTTACAACGTCCTACGTCTCGAGTGCGAACATCTCTGTTTCGTAGGGACCGCGCTTGGCTCATTTCCGCTAGCTATCAACATTAGCCTTGCGAGGGATTCCCGTAAAACAATTAAATCCATCAGCCTGAGGAAGAATGACGAGTCGCTGAGGGATGTTGAGAAGACCATATGTGCAGGTGACGTACACCGAGAAGAATTCCATCCGCCTCTGTAAGGCGTTCCATATACATAGCTGCGTGCCTGTGCAGCGGATTGACCACTCTTCAGTGCCGTCGACCCCGACGACCACATTCACGCTTCCGTATCGGTCAGCTATGGTTTGCAATTTAGGAAGCGAGCAGACACCATCTACATTGACATTGATCCACATGACATCGAATGTATGCGTGAAGAACGAGGCGTTAGATGTTGGTTATTTAAGAACACTTTTACACGGCGTCGTGGATCTCTCATTCTTATGAACAGCATATCGGAAAAAGGTCAGAAACGTCGAAGTCGTGGTCGCCGGCCACCAGCACCAATCGGTATGCAGTTTACTGAGTATTTATACCCGTCCTTCATGCATTTGACCAGTTGCTTGCGACTACAACTTCAATCATCGAGTCTTGTTCACAGTGGGTTTCAGCTCTCACAAGGTTTACTTCTGCGCTAAGGCTCATCCATAGATTTCGACTTCTGATCATCGGAAATGTATTGCTCTATCTTTTTGGGGCTGGAGATAAACTTACCTGATACTAGTCAGGCGTTGGTAAATCCTCATTGATTCAGAGAGTATTTGGCGTCGAGAATATCGTGAGTTCCTTGACCATGTTATACGATGTATCCTCAACTCACTGTTTCCTTCAAGCACACCTCTGGGACCACTCGTGGTATGGCCGACATTGATAGGGAGTTTATCTCTCCGACGAACGAGCGATTCGTGGTTCACGATAGCCTTGGGTTTGAGTCTGCTGATGAACAAAATATGGACATAGTGGAACAATTCGTCGCCCGAAGAACAGCCATGCCTCAGCTCAAGGATCAGCTTCACGCGATTTGGTATGAATGTCTGCTGCATCGATCATCTTCGCTGACGAAGAGAAATACAGGCTCTGCCTTGAGATACCCTACTCTGGTGGTCGTCTGCTGGAAGGAGGCGTGGAAATGTTCCTAGAACGCAGGAAAAAAATTCTGGGCAAGAGTGCGTCACTTTGCTGTGTTATAGCCGTGTAACTCACCAAAGCTCTGTAGTTCCCCTTGTCGTGGTACTCACCAAGGTGGATCTGCTACATAATCGGTTGGAGCTTGAGCTACCGGCAAACGAGACTTTAGAAGACTACAAGTCAAGGCACTTGGACGAACATTGCATTGGGCCTCTCTGCAAAGCAGCGGGAAGCGATGTCACACACGTCACCGTTTCCGGTATGTCAGACCGATGTCCCGGACCCTTGCTGAACGGTTTCTGATGGTACTTTAGTGGAAGACGGTTACTCTGAGTCTCTGTCCAACCTCGTCAGGGCCACAGGCGAGGATATAGGTAGGTATCATATCGACGGGGCCCCACGGGCCATCGCATCGATCGCTCAGCGTGTCAGCATCAAGGAGAAGATTGAGTTATCCATAGCGTAGGTAGTTTTTGGTTTCTTTCTATTCCCACTTCTTTCAATGCATTCTGTCGTAGCGTCGGGAAGAAAAGTGCGTCCACGCCAAGGAGATCACTCAGCTTCTGACGGTGATTATAGAGTACTGGGAAATACTCCTGAAGAGCGCCGTCCTTGGTGGTCAGACATTGAACGAATACTTGGAGGTCATTCGTAGGGACATTATCACCATCTGGAACTTCAATGACCCGGATCAGGTATGCTTCCCTCCCTTGCATCACCCGCTGCAACCGACTGGGTCTCAAATGTATTCTAGCGTTTGATGGACGGCAACATCATCGAATCCTCGTTTCGCACGGACAATCCCGGAGACACCTCTGGTGCACCGTCAAATACGTAAGTGGTCTGGATACAACACGACTGGATGATCTTTTTAGGCATCGCCTGACGAGGAAAATGCCTTTCAGAACATCCTTCGCCGCTTTGCTCGTTTCGGGCTTCGAACTGATGAAGGCCGTCTCGGGATCAGGAGACATCACGTTGGCCATCGCAGGCCCTGTCGCGGGCTTGGCGATCTCTGTCGTACGGAAGACCTATGAAACGCAAGTGGATATTTATTTACATCGCTGAAAAAGAATGCCTACTGTATCATCTGTCTAGCGAAAAGGACGTGAAGATCCTCATGGCTTACATCGTGGACTTGATCTGCGTCATGCAAACCATCTTCCTCATAGCCTCGGGCGACCGCGTGAAACATGAGACTGTCCTTTGCGCTCTGCAAGCCTACGAGACACCGAGAAAGGCCGTGCATAAGGACGTGAACGAATTCGATGGGAAACCTGGCGTACATCCCGGAGGTCGCGACCTTGTATTGGATAAGATCGAGGCGCTGATATGGCGTCACAGCATCGCAGATCACGAAGTTAAAGAGTTGAGGCGGCAGATCGGGAAAGTTTTACCGTCGAGTTCTTCATGATTAGTATCATGTCTTTTTTTCATCCATCCATTCTTTCTTTCGAGTCCTCGTTTGTAGTCCTTCGGGCTCTGCCTCATCGTCGACTCTGTACATGCGCGATGATCTTGTGGCGTGTAGTGTGTATCATCTGTGTATAAGTATACATGATTATGATCTGAAAAAAACACTCGCTCCCCGGATGGCAGGTACCTGCTATGAGGTCTCTCGGCTCGTGCCGGGACGAGTGTACTTAGTCTCTTTGCTCAGACATTCCTGTGCCGCAAGGAGAATAGAGGATCCCATGATCCGAGCGGTGGCTTCGTGAAGAGGGAGTTATACAAGAAGACTCGTGGGTTAGCAATATGTTCGTGAACCAAAAGGTCCACCTGAAAGGCGAATTTGTAGTGTATGGTCTTCGCAAATTCGCAAAGAACGCTTTCACCGTTGGTCTTGCCCTGAAAATCGACTAGGAGCTATTTTGCATGGGTATGCAACAAGAAAATAAAAAAACTTGGCGAGGTGCTCTCGATATTTGAAAATGGTCTGTTTGCGATTGCTATTGCAAGGGTCGTCCGACAATCTTATCTATGGGTGTCTGATTGTTGAACGGGGGATAGGGATACTATTACGATCGAGTGGCACCCAAAGAAAATAAAGTCATGACCAAAAGACCTTGAAGCGAAACTCTCCGAGGGGTAACTAACCAGCGGTGCTGTTCCTGGAGTTTGTTACAATGCCCGAGTGTGGTTTTGTCGAGATATTGGCGGTCGTAGATGGGGAAGAGGATAATTACCACTGAGACTGGTTTAGGAAATACTTCTGGCGAGCTTCCTGACTGAGTATATGGACTACGAAGTTTCCTGCATCGACCATTGCCCAACCGTGGTGGCCCCGCCGTTTGGCATTGCGAGGCAGAGAAACGGGTGGGTGCATTTTGAGTAGCTATGACGCATGAGAGAGGATGAGAGAAGTGGACCAAATCGAACTTGCCGTTTTTCGCACTAGTCTGACGACGGCCTCGATGGAACCACGGTTCTCAGTGCCCTCTTTGACCTTGCCAGAGTTCAATCCCAGTGCAAGTATTTCAAAAACGACGTTACCTGTGCGGTCACGGCCCAATTCCATATACCACCTTGGTCATCTGCAATGCCCTCTCCAGAGTAAGTCCGACCGCGGCCCCGCCGTCCCTTGGGTATCGTCTTTGGTAACGGTGGTCCGGGAGGAATGGGGGACGGTTCCTTGACTTGAAGCGTCGAGAGCTCGAGAAAGGGAGAGCGACTGAGTGTATGGAAGAGCTCTTTTACTGGAACGGGAAGGTCGGGAGGAAGGTCGTGCGATTTTGGGAGGAGGTGAGGGGGAAGCTGTCGGACCGGGTCGGGGTCGACAAACCAAGGGCGTGCAATGTCGGAGAGAGATCTGAGCGCGGGTGGTCGCGCGACGAACGCGATGGCTGCTCGAGGGTGCATAATCAGGAACGGGCCGGAAACTGCCGATGGGTGATTTTGACGGGACCGCTTGTCACACGAGCACAAGAGCGCGATGGGTGTACGGGCCAGCGTCGTCGTCTCCGTCACGTCTTTCCTCCTTGGTGACCGTCTTCGCCCCCTCTCCGTACACCTCGTCTCATGTCCTGCCTTTCAGGTTCTCTATTCACACATTGGATCGCAGACTCATTGACGCTCTGGAAGTCGCCCGTCACCGACGAACATCTGTGGACTGCCGCCTTGTATTACTCCATACTGACCAAGGGGCCCGTACAGGTCCTCTACATTCTCTCCGCCATCGTCGTGCTCGGCGGTGCAACCATCTTCTGGAGCTTCCGGGATGGCGAAGCGGGAAACCTCATGTTCGACGGGGGCAGTATATGTACGTATTACCCTCCAAGGGTCTGAACGTATGTCTAATGACGTTTCAGTCCTCTACGGCACGACCGCTATCATGTACATGTACTCCGTCCTTCCAAGTTCGTCCAAGTCCGTTCCATTCCAGTCTGACATATAACATGTCCATTTCTTTCCAGACCTATGCGAAAAATTCACATCTATCCCAATACACTCGGCAGTGGACGCATTTCCTCGTTCACTCCGCTCGCCGACGCTCGACCTCGCGTCAAATCACCTCGTTTGTAGCGTAGCGCTCACCGGCGTATTGATTCTCCAAGCCGGCCGATGGTGGGCCGAACTCTCCGACGGAGACGACGAACCCTACCTGGAAGAGAAGGAGGCAGAGCCAACTGAGTCAGCTGCTGCGCCAGGTACCGCGCGACCGGATCAGCATTGATGGCGTGCTTGGTCACATCCTTGATTGCACTTGGCACACTGGCACCCCATCCTCGGCACAATCTCACGGATTCCTGTACAAGTCCCCACGTCAAGGGACTGCTCTCCGTCCTACTCACGATTATCACGATTTACGTTGCTGTCTTGATATCTCGCATCTTGAGCATGCTATACACACCACCATCCATCCCCATCCCCATCCCCATCCCCTGACGCTAGGTATTCATCCCTTCTTGTAGCAGGATAAAACGGTCAGGCACCGCTACAGTGCTTTCACCCAGTGAACTTCACAGCGGCAATTGTCGTATACCCAAGTTTTTTTTTCACCATTTGCAAATAGATCGAAGGTAGCTGAACAGATTCGTGGATCATGCGCAGTACATACGGTTGTATTCGGTGTGGCTCAAAGTCAATAGTCTCAATCTAACACTTTCGAGAGATCAGAAGGCAGTCGTTCTGATCATACCGTGTAACCGTGATGAAGCAAAGGCAGTCCACACCTGGAGCAACAACCCGCCGATTGAGCGGTGAGCCGAGCCAAAAAAAGGGTCCAAGGTACCAAAGACAATCCGAACCATTCATTACTACCTGACCACGAGTTACAAGAAGTTGGACGCGAATTCTGACCACACAGGACACCCACAACGCGTCGTAGCACTCTCGCCAGCGATCACAACACCATGCTCAGCTACGCCGAAGAACGCGACGTCAACATCGCGCGTAACAAGCAAATCCTCGCGGAGCTCCACGTGGAGAAACTGAGGCCCACGACCGAACCAAAGGAGACGTGCCATACGAACAAAAAGAAACCCAAACTCTCCGCCAACGCCGCTCGTAACAAGCGAAAGGCAGACGCGAACTCGGACGTGGACGCGGACGAGAAGCCACACGCAAAGTCCGCGCGCGTCGTCGCCAACGATGAGAACGCGGTGCCCCAACACGACGAATCGACGGGGAGTCGAAGACGAAGCTCGCGCATCGCGGGAAAGCCTGCGGACGCGCTGGCGCGCGTCG
>JBBPKY010000167.1:0-38992 GCA_038089495.1 Xerocomellus dryophilus
TCGGCCATCGGAACGGATGGGGGCTGTCGAAGTCTCGCGGAGAACAAAAGGGCCTCGCGAACTGTCGACTCTGCAATGTGTGTATCCATCTGCTGAACGTACGCCGTCTGGGCACGGAAGTCCTCGGGAAGCGGATGTCCGTTCAGCAAACAATCGCCACGCACAACACCGACCAAGATGTGCTGAGCGAGTACATTCAATAACACCGTCTGTCAAAATATGCCCACGATCAGCATCCACACTGCATACACCTCGAATCCCTACCTTTCCCGCACCGGTTTCCCCTATCAGTGCTGTCAACATCCCGGGAGCGATGTAGCCAGAGACATCGTCGAGCAGCTTCAGCATTTCCCGTCCTGAAATGGGTACCTCGTACTGGATATTCTTCCACGAAAAGACGTCAGCTTGCCCTGGTTTCTCTGGTTTCGGAATCCCCGCGATATCGCTGTCAGCTGCGTCCACCTGGCCTCGTTTCTCATGGGGATCGCCTGGCGCAACCTTTTCTTCATCCGCAGCCTCGTAAACGGGTACTTGTTCACTCCCATACTTGTAGCGCGTCACTGTAGTATCCCTCGCTGTCCGCTTGTTGTATTGAGTGAAGAAGAGTAGGGTCCCAAGGAAGCCAAAAACGAAAATCCATAGAATCCCCACGTTCTGCATCACATCCAATAGTCAGTCGACATCATGTACGCGAGATCGCAATGACGATTGCATACCCTCCATATATTCGAGTACGAGTAGCCAAAGGACACGTACGTGTAGGCATCCCCAGGCACGGTTGCCATACCGGGTTGCGAGCCGGTGGTGGTACACACCTGGTTCGCGAGCGTGGCATTTTCGTATCCAGGTCCTGATGGCACGAGCGTCGTACAAGTTCCGTTGAGGGTGTGGAATTCGTTGGCCATCAAGGACTCGAATGCGTAACGGAGAGGCTGTTGGGGCGCGCCGTCAATACCAACGAGAACGAAAGGGACCACGCACATTGAGGTAGGCGATCCAGCGCAGGGCCCCGACAATGTTCGCCACAGGGATGACAAAGCCAGTATACAGAACCAGGAGGACGGCCAATAATCCGGCCACCGGAAGCGCAGTCGATTCACCCGTGGACAAAGCTGCAATAGTTCTGAAGCAGAGCTTCATCGCGAGCGTCACGATAAAAGTGAGCAAGAAGTACATGCTATAGGGGTTGTGAGCCGGGTTATACCGTGATTAAAGTAAAGGAAAATAATGCACAAGAATTGCTCCGCCGTTTTTTGCAGACCAACCAGGAAATAGAGAATGGCCGACATCACGGCGACGGAAATGAAACTGATAGGAATGTCGACGATCGTGTGAGCTAGACCCTCGATGAAAGGGTAGTACAAAGCTCCCTTCTGGTGACGGAGGACGATTAGCCGTTGAGAAAAGAGGCCGGGAATTTCCGCAAAGGACATGGTGGAATAACAGAACAAGGCACTGTGAAAGGCAACATTCAATGCACATCCACCCGAGTTTCACAGGATATCCATACAAGTAGAGCAAACTACCCCGCGAAAAGTATGCACTTGTGTTGCTGGCAAGTTGGAGGAATACTGTCCCGGCGAAAATAGACTGAGATGTCTGTGCTCTGTTGTTGTTCATAGCAGATCAGTCTCCAACAAACAGGCGCAATCAATATGATGGAGAACGGACCCCACTTGGACAGTCTGTGTGACCCAGTCACCCTTCAATATTTGCCATCGGCGGCGTATCACCGTGCGGACCTGCATGGGTATCGACACTATATACGACTGGGTATTAGGAGCATGCCGTGCGTGTTCGCCTGTGGCACTCGCGTCATAGACCCTTTTGAGGTCAGCCTTGTTGACGTAAAGGTTGCAGTACGAATCCATCGATGAACGACTGAGCTGGCCATGGGCGGACGTCCTGAAATGGGCAGCCATCTCATCTGCCGTGCGTGGTATGACGCCTAGGAATCCAGGTCGGATCTTCCTCCCATTGGGATCGGTTGCTGCGCGGGGATCATGAGCACACAAAAGTCATTGAAAGACTGAAGACGTACACGCCACCAAGAAATCTGGGGTCGTTTGCCTATTCTGCGGTTCGTACCCCATGTCCATGAAATACTGTTTTGCCTCTTTCGCAGGCCCAAAGTATGCCATCTTTCCCTCGTAGATGAGACATACTTTATCAAACAGCTCAAACAGCTGCTCTCCGGCTTGATAGATCGAGACGACGGTCGTGATCCCGGCGGTATCGGTCGCAACGCGAAGTGCTCGGATGAACTCGAGTGCCGTGGACGAATCCAATCCACGCGTAGAACTGGGTGAATCCAGATCGAAAACGTTCTTTTTGCCGTGCAGATGAAATAATACGTACTTGTCCCAACAGACGAGCTTGCCCTGTGCAGACATAGCCTCTGCAAGCGACACCCTCTTCTTCTCACCACCAGAAATCCCTCTGAGAGATGCATCACCAACGACAGTATCCTTGGCGTGTTCGAGTCCGAAGATCCGCATCAGCGCTTCTGCTGTAAGCGTGGCGTGTGCCGATCGCGACTGGTTGTCCGGTCGGCGGCTCGGGGTCCTCATCGTAGAGGCAAATTCCAACGTTTCCCCAACTTTGAGCGTTGGGAAGTGGACGTCATCCTCGGGACAGTATATGACATCACCACGATACCGTTTGTCGATCTCTTCGGAGACGAACGAATCGTAGAAAACATCTCCCAGAACATCGTGGTACTCTCCGCGATGGTTGGCGAGAGTTTTCAGAAATGTACTGCATCCAGAACCCGGACGACCCAGGACGACTATGCCAAGGGTGGTTTTCGTGGGTAAGCAAAGAAACAGCGGGTGCATGAGGTATACGCACGGAGCATCTCGCCTGGAAGAACGACACCCTCGAAACCGGAAATGATGTCGCGAACTGGGGGGTGCCACAAGGTGATGATGTACTTGACGATCGACTGGGGATAAAATAGCGATGCGAGGTTGTGCTGCACGGCCCCACCGACGCACAGCCCCACGACGCGGAGATCTCTAAACATGGTGCCCAGTTTCCGCACCTGGGCACCATCTTCGACAGACCTGTCACGGGTGCGATATTGAATCCGTCGAAATTGACGACCGAGGGTGGAGTAGACTTACTGTCTGACAACCCCTTTGATCAGCGACTCTATACTTGATGCATGGTTGGAGTGTACGGTAGATGCCCTCGCTGACTGTTCGTCCTGATGGAAGAATTCTGGCTGATGATGCTGCGTGTCGAATTCGGACGGGCCGGTCATGGCTGAGAGTGGCAGATTATAGTTGTGCGAATGAGGTGGAGGTGGAGGGGAAATGGTGAAACAAATGAATGTATCCAGCAATTAAATGAAGGTCATGGACGGGAGCCAAACAGGGAGCCATTACGTTACGCTTCTAAAGGCTTTTGCGAACCTACGCGAGGGTTAGTGAGGACTCTGATTGGACCAGAACACCTTGTACGACACAAACCTATATGAAGCGATTAATGTGTAGCTTTATGCTCGGCTAGTTTTCTCGAGGCGTTGCCAGTACTTGTATTTGTGCATGAACAACTTGCTGCTTCCTCCGGGCCCCACTCAGTGGCAGCTTTCATCCGGAGAAGTACTTTATGACGTTACCGTTTGGTGCTCTTTCCTCCAATCAAAGCCCAGAAAGTCGATAAAAAAAAAGGCAATTAAGGGTCCTACGATAAAGCTTTTTCTCGAAAACTTGTCAGGACGGCTCTGTAGCAACTTTTTGTTTCTCTGATTTGAGGCCCCCTTGAACCCGAACATGTCGTCTCGTAACCTGCCATGTTCCTGTCAATGCTTGGCACGAAGTGCAGTCTAGTTTAGAAACACGGTCTCAAGCCGTTCTACAATCGGAATAGCCAGTACTCACGCACCTCTGAATCACTGGCATGTTGCAGCATTGTCTGGGACACTCACTGTACGAGTCACAGGAAACGCCGATACGACATGTCTTGCTCGGATATCTTTGCCAACATCTTCTCTACCCCGGATGTCTCCTCCATTTGGTCAGACCGAACACGCACTGCCAACTATCTTCGTTTCGAGGGCTGTCTCGCTCGCGTGCAAGGACACCTCAATATCATTCCCAGTGACGCTGCCGTTGAGATCGATGCCTTTTGCGCAGATGACTTGACAATGTCGATTTCGAGAGGCTCAAGCGAGACACCGAGAGGATCGGGTATCCAGTTCTGGGTCTTGTCCAGCAGATCGTCCAGCAGATCGACATCGGACACCCAGGTCTCGGCGAATGGGCACATTATGGTGCAACGACTCAGGTGAATCTTCCCTCCACCGGGTGGCAAGATATGAGTGGGATTGACCGCGGGTTGGGAACAGGACGTAACAGATACTGCAACCGTCCTTCAGCTGGCGTCGACACTCGAGATTGTCTCTGCATCGCTTCGGGACATCATCGAAACCCTTGGTGCACTCCCAAAGCGTCATGCCGCCACGCCCATGGCTGCTCGCAGCAACCTTCAACAGGCTGTCCCCATGACATCGGGTTTCAAACTTGCGCGCCTTCTTGCTACCTTCCAACGACACCAGCAACGCCTCGAGCAACTCGAGCCACGGGTTCTCGTCCTCGAGTTCGGGGGTGCAGCCGGTACACTCGCCTCGCTCGCTGCCGACAAAGCGCTGCCATGCCAGGAAGAACTCGCAAAGTGCCTCGGGCTCTCGGCTCCCGAGATCGCCTGGCACACGGAACGTGATCGTATCGCTGAGGTGGGCGGGTTCTTTGCCCTCTTGACTGGGGCGTGTGCCAAGTTCGCGACGGACGTCAAGCTTCTCATGCAAACTGAAGTGGCCGAACTCTCTGAGCCTTTCCATGACCAACGTGGATCGTCCTCGACGATGCCACAGAAGCGCAACCCCATCTCGTGTGCCTACATCACCGCCATGGCTGCGAGCGTGCGCTCTCACTGCAGCGCACTGTATGAGGCAATGGTCGCGGACCACGAGCGGTCGACGGGACCGTGGGAAATCGAATGGATTGCGTTACCGGAGGTATCCAAGTTGACGTGTGCCACGCTGAAACACACGGCTGATCTTGTTGCTGGCTTGGAGGTGCATTCCGGAGCGATGGAGGAGAACCTGAGCATTACGAAGGGTGGGATTGTCTCCGAGGCGGTGATGATGGCACTCGCAGACAAGATGGGACGGCAGGTTGCGCACGATCTCGTGTACGATCTCTGCCGGAGGAGTGCAAAGGAGGATGTGCCATTACTTGAGCTGCTGTGTGCAGACGACAAGGTGGGTTCCGCCGGGTTGGGGAGGGACGAGCTGCGCTGGTTGTGCGACCCTGCCAATTATCTGGGGCTGTCCGTGGACATGGTTGAGCGCGTCGTCGGAGGCAGTGGGCAGTAGGACCCGCGATGGATAACGAGATGCCCGATTAGACTGTTGATCTCGATGGGACGCGGCGAATGATTCGCCTAGGGTGCGGAGCTTCTTTCTAATGCATCCTCCCGACGGCCATCCTAACGATGTTAATATTACTACCAGTACCAGTACCGGGACATATGAACCAGGGTGGTGGCGGGTGTGTCGAGGGGGTCCGTATCTATGGCGAGCTGGTACTCGGCGGCGGTTTGGAGGGGACACGTTTCGCGTAGAGATCTCGCGTCTATGTTGGTTCTTCGATCATCGTCCCCGAAGCAACTCCGTAGAGCGCGGCACGTAGCATCGCCAACTACGACCATGCCCGCCGTTCATACCCCTGCCTTTAACCCCCCTCCTCATTTTTTTTCATCCCCTCGCATCCCTCCCCTCCCCTCCCTCCATGTCCAGTATTGTCCCTCTGATCGCCTCTCATTTCCTCGGTGAGTCTGTGGCTGCATGGGAGGAGTAGCACTGACAAGCACCAGGCGTCATTTTCTGTAGTTTGTACGCCCCGCTTTGCTTGGTGCTCACAGGCCGTTTGACCCGTGATAGGTTGTATGGCCTCACGTTGGCTCAAACATGGTATTATTTCCGCTCGTTCCCCAAAGACAGCCACCACACAAAGATCTTGGTCAGTCTCGCCTCCCCTGTGTCCCTCGATCTCATCGTGCCTCGCTAGGTTGCATTCCTGAGGTAGACCATCTAAATCGGGAAATACCCCGGTAGAGGAACTCATCGTACTGTTAGCGCCCTTGGCACGGCTCAGATCGTGCTTGTCTCCGCGTCAATATACCAATATACTATCGTTTGGGCTGGGGATACCGTCATGTCGGGCTATGTCACATCGTAAGATTTTTTGCGTTGTTCCTTTGGTATACGGATTCACGTCGCGACTTAACGCAGATCATTCGAGGTCCGTGCATGCGCCTATCCGAACGCGTCCCTTTGTCTAACTGGAAGGATCGTGTCTCTAGGCGTCGATGGGCATTTCTGTAGGCACTTTCTTATTTCAGTCTCATTTCTGTTTGACGGCAATTTTGATGCTGGCCAGTCTGTGATCGCATTTGGAGTGCAATTGTCAGTCAAGTTCAGGCTCTTTTTCTCCCAGGATGATCTTGACGTCATTCTCCATTAGGACATATGCACATCGTGTTTGGAGATGTGAGTACCGCGCCCAACAAGTGAGCTTCGATCTTACCTGGCGGTTTAGTGAGTTTTTGCAATCGGCTATTGACTTTTCCGATCGTAAGTGGCGCATGATCTGGTGCCCCGCGGAGCTAACAATCTTGATCCCTCTAGATCGTGTTGGCGTTTATCGCATTAGGTCAGTTGTATCCAACTTGCTGGAACGGATTCAAACGAAACTCGCCTAGGTTGTGGTGGAGGTATACTTCCTACGACATCGAGCACGCATCCATACTCATAGTTATCAAGCTATGTTGGCAGAGACGTACGTGGGCCGCGTGCGCTTCCTCTCCTATTGTTGACGAAATCCTCTCCTATAGAATCAGAACCCCGCAATGGCAGAGCACGCGTGGAAGCAACGTCAGTCGCCTCTCCATTTCTGTACATCAACTCATGGGATTGCTCCACCTCACACTTGGACATGTCGCCTTAGCTCTCCGCGTTGATCTTTTATCTCGCTTCCATCGCTTGTGATTTTCTCATCGCCGGTTCGCAAGCATACTTGTTCCACAAATCGAGAACTGGGATTGGCCGGTAGGTTTTGTCCTTGTCTGGGGCAGCGTGGCGCCAACGAGTTGCATCAGACTGGGCGGTCTCATCACGAGGCTGACCATCCTGGTCATCAACGTCGGTTTACTGACAAGGTACCCTTTTTCGTCGTCGCGCTGGGATATTCTGATCAACGGACACCCTCATTAGCGTCGATGTGACCGTCTTTCTCGTTCTGGTATGGAGTCCCTTTGCAGCGTGTTGATTGCGCTGATGGTCACCGTCAGTTTCTCGTCTGCCCATCCAACGGCGCATTCCTCGTGCCGTATATTCTTATGAGCCACTGTACGTTTCCCCGCCCGTTCTCGCTCTAAACAACTGTCAACGAATGTGTCATCCAGGTTACCTCAATTCGTTCCTGAGCGTGTGAGCACCACTGTGTTATAGCCTCCACCAAGCACTGATCCAGCCTCGTAGCCTCAACTCGCGTCTCCTTTTACGCGAGTTGGCCAATAGCGACGAGGTACATCTCCTTGATGTCGGTCAGACTCGGGCTCGGGACTGACGCCTTTCCTTCTTTCCTACCCCTACTCCCTCTGTGGGTGGGACAGTACGCCTCTCCGAACATCGTCGCGAGCTCTGTTGACTGTTTCGGGCTCAGTTCACCATCCCAAGCGCACTCGCCATGTCCATCCCCGTCTCACTCGCAAACCCCATCTCGATGTCGGGACGGCCAGTCCCAGTCCCCTTGCCAGACCCAGTCGAAGTCGCAGTGCCAATCACAATCCCACCCGCCAAGTTCGTCCGGTGACGACCCGTGCCCGATCGCGCTCGTGTCGCGGGTGTAAGATGTCTCGACCACGCATGTCCTGTTGTGATTTAATAATACCATGGTTTCACGCTGTCTGTTGTCTTTTTCAGTTTCCTCTCCTTCTCTGCAATGTTGGGCGGTTGTGCTTGTGGCCATGGTCTCGGCGGGTCGAGTCGTGCATGCGAGCAAAGGCGACGTCTCGGAGGTGTCCGGCGTCACCTATACTGACCGCATCCTACGCCTCACCTGTCGTCGGGAGATCGTTCACTTGCATGATGCGACAGCGCTCCACCCGCGCCATTTTAAGTAAACTGTACGCAAAAACATGGGGATGGGCGGCACAGCGGTTGCCGCATCGGACGTTGTAGAACTCAAGTTTGGACGCTGTTCATATATATGGATTGCGATAGACCGGCCGCGGGCCTGTATGTCACATATACTCGACTGAATCCTGGGCGTCGGTCTGCGCTGCGGAACGACGGACGTACCAGTTCCTTCCCACCGGCGCTTCGCGTGTGGGGGCCGCCGCGCATACACCGGCAGGGGGAGATTACAGTCGACTCCTCATAATACATACCTTACACCATGATAACCCATAGAATTTCCAATATCCCCGGGCCAAACTGCCCGGTACCAGTGACTGTACGGCCTCTCTGATAACCAATACTCTGGTAACACATACTTCTAAGCCTATCCCGAGGGGTGTGTTACTAGTAAGAGGGAGTCGACTGTAGTGTAGTCATGGGATGTTCCGATTGGCTGTGTGGAAATCCAGACACCGCAAACCGTTGTTCCCTCGCTCGGAATTGGAAAAAAGCACTTCTAGAGGGGCTACACCGACAGTAGGGCAAGCAGTAGGGTTGGATTAGAAATCCCGAAGGGCCAACACAATTCAACTAATGCTAACCTCACCAACATTGATGTATAGATAACATCTTCAACCCATGTAAAATATATTCTAGTTGAAGGTCTGGAACACGATATTCGACTCCGAAATAAGCCGTATGTAGGCTCATGAGTGCCGTCCGATCGAGTCCGAGAGTACTTCAGTGTTGCGCTAGAGCGATTACCCGATATGGCAAGTTGTGGCTCAGCGGTCTTCATCCGTGCACTGGCAGTTGACCTCGATCGACATGCTTCAGTTTTTGCCATTGTCTTCGCATATCGCGCTCCGAGTCTGCCACTGCACCTTTCTACTCAACATGCAATGTGTCTGACTGGTCCGGTTCGTCTGAATCTGATACAGTCTCGACCTGTCAACGGTTGTATGACCTGGTGGGTCCTCCTGGGGTTACTGATACTTGTAGGCCCCGCCTCGAGTCATCCTTATACAGGTACGTCGGCCGTTGTGCGTTTGTGTTATCCGTGCTGACCGGTCTGATCTTCGGCTAGCTGTCAATGGCCCGTATTTTGTTGGCGAGCGACATGAAAAATAACATAAAATCCAAGAGATACGTATCCAATTATGTCATTTTACGTGCTCTACACCAAGAAAAGACCTCGAAACACCGACCGTGACGTTCGATGGTCACTCACCGGCAGTGGCGATGCGCCGGATCTCCAAAATCAAGTTGGCACCGTGATTTGACCGCCCCCCCGAGTGGGCATGACGACGACCTGCTCTCGCGCACCTTCCAAGTTGCGAGGTTCAGGGAAATCCCCTTCCCCTGGTGGCCTGCAGCATTGGAAACGTGCTAGAGATGGATACATTGTTGTGACCCATGCGGAATGCAGAAGCGGCTGGCAGCAAGCAGGCGAACAATGGCGGATCTACTAGAATGATAAATGATGTTCCGTCACACTGCAGGCACATCATGCCGTATCTGCAACGTAAGTCTCGAAAGTCACGACGCAGTGTTATACCTGTGGCTCCGCTCATATTGGGATTTAGTCCACCCCAAAAAGACCCGTCGATAAAAGCCCACTGAACATATTAACCAGGTTTCTCCCACTCCATTACTCGCGCAACCATGGGTATCGTAGACGTCACGAGACTAAGAAAAGAAAAATTCGGCAGGGACTTTGAGTGCGTCTATGACGATGTGATCGTACTCATGAAGGAGACCATGCCTGTGGAAGTTGTCGAGTGGTTTAGTTGCGTGCGTTGTCCTGATCGATGTGTCAACGACATAGGCTCCGTACTCACCGTTGTTGATGCACGACAGAATTTAGACTTCAACCTCCCAGGTGGAGAGCTGAACCACATCATGTCCGTCGTAGACTTTGTGAAAATTCTACGAGGCCGAACGTTGTCAGACGACGAGTACTTCAAGGCGGTGTTGTTGGAATGGTGTATCAAGCTCGTCAGTCTCACAGGTTTTCTCTTTGCCTGACAACCGTTAACGGGAACTAGCTCCAAGTATCACGATTAAACATCTCGGATGGCCAGTCACACAGACACCGTAAAGGGCAGTGCTGGTATGCGGGCGACGATATTGTTATCAAGGATTCGTTCTGGCTTGACATGGTGATGTACTATCTATTGAGGAAATATTTCCGCGCAGAGACATATTACGTACATTTGTTTGAGCTCTTTCATGATGTCAGTTCATTCCCCTTCATCCGCACCTGCCTACGGACGAGAATGCTGAGCTTGGATGTTCGCAGACGATGTTCCAGGAGGAGATTGGTCAGCTGGTCAATTTGCTCACTGCCTCCAAGGAACACTTTGATTTGGCGAAATTCTCTCTTCAAAGGTTGGTACCACTTGCCTCTGCCATGTCGCCATTTCAAGCGCAAACCTCACACCTACAGACATGCTCTGATCACGCGAAGCAAGGCCACTAGTTTCTACCTCCCTGTCGCCATTGCCATGTCCGTCTGCGGCGTTCCAGAAAGCTATAGCGTTCGCGGGTGCCTCTTCTCCCCATACGCGGCCGCGCGTTCCATCCTCCTCCAGCTTGGCGAGTACTTCCAGATCCAGGAGGATTATCTCAACTGGTTTGGCACGGCCGAGGAAGCCGGCAAGACAAGGTTGGACATTACGGGGAAGGAATGTGCGTGGTGCATCAACGTCGCGCTTGTCGTCGCGTCGCTCGAACAACGGAAGGTGTTGGAGGACAACTATGGACAGATGGATTCAGAGAAGATGATGCGGGTGAAGGAGATATATGAAGCGGTTGGGTTGAGGGTGCAATATCGGGTATACGAGGCGCGCCTGAAGGATCGGATCGAGGCGATGATTGCGGAGATTCCAGAACCGGAGGACATGGACGGGGGTGTGTTGAAGAGGGAGGTGTTCACGAACCTCTTCAATAAGATTTACGAGAGGACGAAGTGATGGGCATGCTACGGATTCTGAGTTTTGAGTCGTTTCCCTACTAATTCGCTTATACAGTACACTATCTCATAATGCATAACATATATATGCATAATACCTCATAGTGCATAGCAAGACGCTGGGACCGACTCATCAGGCACCACCAAAAACCCCATACAATAATGCATAATACATCATAATGCATAAGAAAAGTTGGTGACCGACGCTATGCACTACGAGATAGTGTACTGTATATACCTGGATTTGAGGCGACATCCCGTCACTCCGAGTGAGTATGCCACGTAGGATGACCTTCGTGTGTGGGTTGCTCTGCGAGGGGAAGGGGCGCAGATACGTTTAGTGCGACGATTTCTGGATTCGGCAGAAGAGGGAATCTACAGAAACGTATCTACGAGCGAGAGAAATGACCGAGTGTGTTCACGAAAGTGAGCAGGAAAGAGACGAGGAGATCGCGAATCTGTATGCTAGATTCGGTGGTGTGTGTGGGAAGTCAGGCCTGGGGGGCGCTGACTGCGCGATAAGCTAGGGCAAGAGACGATAGGGGTCGGCAGAACCCGGGAAAGGGAAACCGAGAGAAAGAAAACTTCGAGGAGGCCTGAGCTTCGGAGCGCATGGAGGATCCGAAACGCGCCGAGAAAGGGTGAAGGTCCAGGGCATTGGCCCTGATGCCTTAAGTACGAGACCGTGGACGGTGTAATACTAGGAAAGAAGCGTCGGGCGTCGGGAACGGCTCGAGCTCTGGTGGCGCAACCTGCACGAAGGACTAGTTTTGAGACGGGCGCTCGCAGGCTTACTTCTCAGAACGTCCATATCCCCTACAGCCATCCCATGGGTATACGCTAGTCAAGCATCAAAGTGCTCAGGGCAAGTCAGCCTTCGCCATGCGGGATGGATCGGCAGCGGTGGCCCCGGTGGGGCAGGAACCCACATCGATGTAGGCAGAGGGGGCGATGGAACTCGCCCCGAGTATCGACTAGAACACGGCAGGAAATTACGAGACGACTTGGCAAGTCAGATTTGGGATTCATTGTAACGTACACCGTCGCTTCAAGTTCGTTTTCCTCGGCTAGGCCTCTTTCGGGGGGTCTCCAGTACACAGTGACCTACGGTAAGGAAACTAGCCAATTGGAATATCTTTTGATCGAAGACCCCGTCAGATACGTTCGTTTCGTTTCGTTTTCCAACAATACGCCGCAAGGAATCCTTGCATATCCTACGCTACACACCCTTTAGACTCTGGTTCTTCCTTCTCTTGCGGACAGCTATCATCTGCCATTCTGAACCATGACAAGCCCGTCCAAATTCGACAGGCAGCATCAGAAACCAGAGTTCTTCCATGAGGAAAATCAGCCATCAAGGGCATCTACCGCACACTCTAACGATGGATCAAGTATAGAGTCGCTGATCAGATGCATTATCAGACAGTAAGTTTACCCGCCTGGTTTGTGATTTCGGTGGGTCCAATATCGCATCCATAGTGGGTCGGGCGAAGATGACGCCGAGATGCGGAAGCTGGGCGTTATGTTTAGAGACCTCCGCGTCGTGGGATTGTGCGTCGGTGGAGCCGTGCAGCACAACCTCCCATCCCTATTTTATCCCCAGTCGATCATCAAGTACATCAACAGCTTGTGGTACCCCCCAGTTCGCGACGTCATTTCCGGTTTCGAGGGTGTCGTGCTTCCAGGCGAGATGCTACGTGTGTATACCTCATTCACCGGCTGTTTCCTGGCTTACCCAAGAAAACAACCCCTGGTATAGTCGTCCTGGGTCGTCCGGGTTCTGGATGCAGTACATTTCTGAAAACTCTCGCCAACCATCGCGGAGACTACTATGATGTTCTGGGAGATGTTTTTTACGACTCGTTCGTCTCCGAAGAGATCGACAAACGGTACCGTGGTGATGTCATATACTGTCCCGAGGATGACGTCCACTTCACAACTCTCAAAGTTGGGGAAACGTTGGAATTTGCCTCTACGATGAGGACACCGAGCCGCCGAGCGGACAGCCAGTCGCGATCGGCACACGCCACGCTGACGGCAGAAACGCTGATGCGGATCTTCGGACTCGAACACGCCAGGGATACTGTCGTTGGTGATGCATCTCTCAGAGGGATTTCTGGTGGTGAGAAGAAGAGAGTGTCACTCGCAGAGGTCATGTCTGGACGGGGGAAACTCGTTTGTTGGGACAAGTACGTACCTTTTCATCTTCGCAAAACAATGTTTGCGATCTGGATTCACCCAGTTCTACGCGTGGGTTGGATTCGTCCACGGCACTCGAGTTCATCCGAATACTTCGCGTCGCAACTGATTCCGCCAAGGTCACGACCGTCGTCTCGATCTATCAAGCTGGAGAGCAGCTTTTTGAGCAGTTTGATAAAGTATGTCTCATCTACGAGGGAAAGATGGCATACTTTGGGCCTGCAAAAGAGGCAAAACGGTATTTTATGGACATTGGATATGAACCGCAGAATAGGCAAACGACCCCAGATTTCTTGGTGGCATGTACGTCTTCAGTCTTTCAATGCCTTTTGTGCGCTCATGATCCCCACACAGCAACCGACCCAAATGGGAGGAAGATCCGTCCTGGATGGCAGGGCGTCATACCCCGCACGGCAGACGAGATGGCTGCCTATTTCAGGACATCCGCCTATGGCCAGCTCAATCGTTCATCGATGGACTCGTACTACAACCTTTACGTCAACAAGGCTGACCTCAAAAGGGTCTATGACGCGAGTGCCACGGACGAACACGCACGGGGTGCTCCTAATACTCAGTCATATATACTGTCGATACCCATGCAGGTCCGCGCGGTGATGCGTCGCCGATGGCGAATATTGAAGGGTGACTGGGCCACGCAGGCTGTCCATTTGGGGTTCGTTCTATCGTACTCATTTCACCTATTTGCTGGAGACTGATCTGTCTTGAACAACTATAGATCACAGACGTTTCAGAATATTTTCATCGGCACCGTGTTCCTCCAACTTGCCAGCAACACAAGTGCATACTTTTCGCGGGGTAGTTTGCTCTTTTTGTATGGATATCTTGTGCAACTCAGATGAACGTGTATTGAATGTTGCCTCTGACAGCCCTTTGTTCTGCTGTTCCATGTTGTCCATGGCTGAAATTCCCGGGCTCTTTTCTCAACGGCTAATCGTCCTCCGTCACCAGAAGGGAGCTTTGTATTATCCCTTCATCGAAGGCCTAGCTCACACGATGGTCGACATTCCAATCAGCTTAGTTTCCGTTTCCGTCATATCAGTTATTCTTTATTTCTTGGCTGGTCTACAGAAAACGGTGGAACAATTTCTGTGCATTCTATTTCTTTAGCTTTATGGTGTAACCCAGCTCATAACGCTTACAGCACGTACTTCTTGTTTACCTTTGTCGTGACGCTCGTGATGAAGCTCTGCTCCAGAACTATTGCAGCTTTCTCCATCGGTCCATCTACCGCTCTCCCTGTGGCCGGATTACTGGTCCTGGTCCTAATCCTATTCACTGGCTTTGCTATTCCTGTGGTGAACATTGTCTGGGGGTTGCGCTGGATCACCTACCTCAACGTGCGTGCAATGATGTGCCTCCCACTTCCATCAGTATTGATCTCGTGTTTTAACAGCCACTCCGTTACGCGTTCGAGTCCTTGATAGTCAACGAATTCCACACCCTCAACGGAACTTGTACGACGCTCGTGCCATCAGGATCTGGATACGAAAATGCCACGCTCGCGAACCAGGTGTGCACCGCCATTGGCTCGCAACCTGGTATGGCAACCGTGTCCGGGGATGCCTACATGTATATATCCTTTGGCTTCTCGTACTCGACTCTCTGGAGGGTATGTCGTTGTGGTCCCGCCTACGTAAGGTTGACTGACGATTGGATGTGATGCAGAACATGGGGATTCTATGGATTTTCGTTTTTGGCTTCCTTGGGACCCTTCTCTTGTTCACTCAATACAACAAGCGGACTGCGCGAGATACTACAGTGACACTCTACAAGGAAGGGAATGTACGAATGCCCGACTACCAGGCTGTGGATGAAGAAAAGGTTACTCCAGGCGATTTCCATAAGGAACAGGAAGAGCTGGATGCCGCTGACAACAGCATCGCAGGGTTTGTGAAATCCGAGAAACCAGGGCGACCCGACGTCTTTTCGTGGAAGAATATCCAGTACGAGGTACCCATCGCAGGAGGGGAAATGCGGAAGCTGCTCGACGATGTCTCTGGCTACGTCGCTCCCGGAAGGTTGACCGCCTTGATGGGGGAGACCGGCGCGGGAAAGGTAGGGTTTTGATGTGTAGGCAGTGTTGGTGCTGATCGTGGGCATGTTTCGGCAGACAGTGTTGTTGAATGTACTCGCTCAGCACATCTCGGTCGGTGTCGTGCGCGGTGATTGTTTGTTGAACGGACATGCGCTCCCCGCGGATTTTCGGGCCCAGACGGCGTACGTTCAGCAGATGGATACACACATTGCAGAGTCGACAGTTCGCGAGGCCCTTTTGTTCTCCGCGAGACTTCGACAGCCCCCATCCGTTCCGATGGCCGAGAAAGAAGCCTAGTATGTCTCTACGATCCATATCTACACTGCTTCTGATAACCCCGTTCGTGAATAGTGTTGACAAATGTCTGAAAATGTGTGGTTTGGAATCCCATGCAGATGCCATTGTCGGTTCGCTTGGTGCCGAGCACAGGAAACGCACTACTATCGGCGTCGAGCTCGCTGCCAAGGTAAGATTCTCGAACATGGTACCCAATTCGCGTTCAGCTGATGGGGGGCCGACTTAGCCGAAATTACTCCTTTTCCTCGACGAACCCACCTCTGGCCTCGACTCTCAGTCTGCCTGGGCTGTCGTGACGTTCCTTCGCGAACTCGCTGACAATGGGCAGGCAATCCTTTGCACGTGAGTCTTCTTTTCAAGTGTTGCGTTGGATACAGTTTCTCACGGGTGGATGCGGGTAGAACTCATCAGCCCTCGGGCGAACTCTTCCAGGTGTTTGATAGGTTATTGTTGCTCCGCAAAGGTGGACAAACGGTATACTTTGGCGACATCGGCGAAATGTCTATGACGATGATCGAGTATTTTCAAAGGAACGGCGCCCCTCGTTGTGCTGCCGACGCAAACCCGTGAGTGTTGTCATCCTCGATGGTGTATCGCTAGCTGAATATGCTGCGTGTACTGCTCAGGGCCGAGTACATGTTGGACGTCATTGGAGCTGGCGCCACAGCGACGTGTACGACCGACTGGTACCAGATCTGGAAAGATTCTCCGGAAGCAGCGAAGTTGGACCTCGAGATCGAGCGCATTCACGAGGAGGGACGGACTCGTCCTGCTATGAACAGCGGGACACATTCTGAGTTTGCGAGCTCTTGGATGAAGCAACTCGCGCTACTTACCCAACGCGGCTTCGTGTGTAACTGGCGAAACCCGGAGTACATCTATTCAAAATTGATAGTCTGCGTTCCCGCCGGACTCGTCGTCGGCTTTACCTTCTTTGGAACGCCAAATTCTCTGCAGGGCTGTCAGGACAAGCTCTTTGTACGTTCTTTGCGCGTGCCGTTGGAGCCGCGGGGTATTGGCTAACGTGCCTTGTTCGCAGTCGGTCTTCATAGCAGTGGCGATCTGTGTCCCACTAGCACAGCAATTGCAATGCAAGTTCATCGAAAGCCGAACTGTCTACGAAGTCCGGGAGCGTCCTGCGAGGATGTTCACCTGGTCGGCGTTCCTGGTGTCCGAAATACTGATCGAATCCCCGTGGAACATGCTCGGCTCGTCTTTGGTGTTTTTCTGCTGGTACTGGGCCTCTGGCTTTGACTCTTCTCGCGCCGCTTTCTCGTACCTCTTTTACTGCGTCGTGTACCCGTTGTACTACACCACCTTTGGGCAGGCCGTCGTGGTGCTCTCTCCCAACGGGGTCATCGCAACCACATTGTTCAGTGTCCTGTTTTCGATTATGCTTACCTTGTACGTTACTCTCTCATTTAGCATGGCGTGTCTTGGTCGTACTGATAGAGGTGATTCCACAGTGCCGGCATTCTACAAACGTATTCTCAATTAGGATGGTGGCAGTGGATGTACTACGTCTCCCCCTTTACCTACCTCATCGAGGGTCTCTTGGGCCAAGGTAAGTCGCTTCACGGCACCTCGCTCCCTGAACGACACATTGACGTCTTTTCAGCGCTTGGCAACCAACTGATCACCTGCTCGTCCACCGAGCTGGTGATGATCGTACCACCCTCGGGGATGAGCTGTAGCGCCTACATGGACCCTTACATCGCCTTTGCAGGTGGCTACCTCGCCGACCCGAACGCGACCGCCGCGTGCGCGTTTTGTCCCTTTCAGACGACGGACGCGTATCTGCAGTACAATTTCAACGTGTCGTATGGACACCATTGGAGGGATTTGAGTGTCATTCTCGGGGTGACCGCCTGCAACGTGCGTTTTCGTTTTCGTTTGCTTTTGTTCTCGTTTGTTTCCGTTCCCATTTCTGTTCTCTCTCCGAGTCGGAACTTCGAGCTCCGTGTGGGTTCGACCGAGGCTGATGCTTGCGTGCGGGTGATAGGTTCTGTTCATGTTTGCGGGCATGTACTTTTTCCGCATTCGTAAGGGTGTGGGGTTTCCTTTGGCGCGTCTCCGGCGCGTGTTCGCAAGGAACAAATGAAACCGAAAAACGACGGGTCGATGATTGGAAACGTGGATTGTTGTTCCGCGTACGAGCCTTCTAACGTGGTCGTTCAGTCTGTTTTCAATAGGAGGTGATTGGCGCATGGTATCTGAGTACGAGTATATAACATATCTAATTTGGAGAATCGATCTATGCCACACAGCAGTCTGGCGTCGGTGACTTCGTCCTCTCGTAAATCTTGTTGAAGAAGCTCGTGAACACCTCCTTCTTCAACACCTCCCCGTCCCCGTCCCCCTCCGGTTCTGGAATTGCCGCAATCATCGCCTCGATCTGTTCCTTCAGGCGCGCCTCATATATCCGATATTGCTCCTTCACTCCAATCGCTTCATATATCTCCTTCACCCGCATCACCTGCTCGGAATCCATCCGTCCGTAGTTGTCCTCCAACACCTTTCGTTGTTCGGGCGACGCGACGACAAGCGCGACGTTGATGCACCACGAACATTCGTTCCCCGTGATGTCCAACCTTGTCTTTCCTGCCTCCTCGACCGTGCCAAACCAGTTGAGATAATCCTCCTGGACCTGGAAGTACTCGCCAAGCCGGAGGAGGATGGAACGCGCGGCCGCGTATGGGGAGAAGAGGCATCCGTGAAGGCTATAGCTTTCTGGGACACCACAAATAGACATGGCGATGGCGACGGGAAGGTAGAAACTAGTGGCCTTGCTTCGCGTGATCAGAGCATGTCTGTAGGCGTGAGGTTTGCATTTGAGTTTGTGAGGGCGACATGGCAGAGGCAAGTGATACCAACTTTTGAAGAGAGAATTTCCCCAAGTCAAGGTGATCCTTGGAAGTAGTGAGCAAATTGACCAGCTGACCAATCTCCTCCTGGAACGTCGTCTGCGGGGGACATCCAAGCTCAGCATTCTCACCTGCGGATGAAGGGGAACGACCTGACATCATGGAAGAGCTCAAGCAAGTGTACGTAATATGCCTCTGTGCGGAAATACTTCCTCAATAAATAGAACGTCGCCGTGTCAAGCCAGAACGAATCCTTGATGACGACATCGTCCCCCGCATACCATGCCTGTCCTGTACGGTGCTCGTTTGACTGGTCGTCCGAATATATGTGTAATCGCGATACTTGGAGCTAGTTCGTTCCAGTCGATGAGTTGTCAGGCAAGGGGCAGAAGTTGTAAGACTGACGAGCTTGATACACCATCCCAATAGTGCCGCTTTGAAGTATTCTTCGTCCGACAACGTTCGGCCTCGCTGAATTTTCACAAAGTCCACAATGGACATGATGTGGTCCAGTTCTCCACCCGGGAGGTTGAAGTCTAAATTCTGTCGTACATCAACAGCAGTGAGTACGAAGCCTATGTCGTTGACACGTTGATCAGGACAACGCACGCAACGAAACCACTCGACAACTTCCACGGGCATTGTCTCCTTCATGACCACGATCACATCGTCATAGACGCGCTCGAACACCCTGCCGAATTTTTCTTTTCTTTGTTTCCTGACGTCAACGATGCCCATGCTTGCGCGAGTGATGGAGTGAGAGAAATCTGGCCAACACGCTCAGTGGGCTTTTATCGACTGGTTGTGAGGCCTTTGCAGTCGGAACTCGCCGTGTTGCACTGAATCCCCAATACAACGGGTATATTCGGGTGTTGTGTTACCTGTTACCCTTAGGAAATGGGGTACACCCCAGATCCACAGGTAGCACCCGTACCCATGCCCGCAATGTGCCCGAACCCGAGGAAAAGTGACACCCTGTCCTGCGTAGACACCACATTTAATATCAAATCAAACATCGCTTCAAACACGCTCATCTCGAGCACAGTGTTGGACGCGTGTTGGTGTCGGACCACCGACGGATGTCTGGTTTGGGGCATGGCTTTCCTTGCGTCCGGAAGGGGTGGTGGCAGCGCTGTTGCTGCCGTTGAGGCGCGTGCGGAGTAGTCAGTGCCAGGTGGGGAGACGGGTCTGAAGTCGGAGAAAGCGTGATCCCATGGTAATTCGAGCGCCGTGAAGATGGAGTCTGCGAGTTTGTCTAATACCGGGTGGCCGTTTGGTGAGTCCGAGTCAGGCGGGTGAATGAACGCGAATGCGAGCGCGGTTGGAGTAACGAGTCTGGTGACGAGGGGGGTGCGTAACCGTGCATTTTTGGACGTAGCTCGACACGGTCGTGAAAGCATGAATTCGACGATCACTCGCTAGTAAGTGAGATGTTACTGTAGACAAGCACGACACGTGTGTACACTTGCAACGCGTTTGGTGTTGCGGTAGTATGGACGAGGACTTGCTGTAATGACATCGTTGAAATGAACGTACTTACCGGTAGTCCAAGAACTATTTCGGAACTACTAAGTGAGCCTGTTATTGGCTGACGTGACTCCATTCAAGCGATCCCAAAAAGTGTCATGAGTACTTACAAACAGACAGCTCGACTATTATACAACAACAAATTTATTATACATGCTCAGAAAATTTAATTCAGTTGCTATTTCGACGAGTTCTAAGACATTGAAACTTGCTTGCTAGGATAAGTTTTGTGAACTTCGGTCAGAGTCGGGAAGTTGCCATATTTAAATAGCGGAGATACTATATTTGGCATTGCGAACTCTGCGTTCCCCGACGTTCGTTTCGACGCTCATCATTACAGTTATCATACTCCGAGTCTGCCACACTGACTGGTGAGCTGGTCGAGATAGGGCTAATTTCTTGCATGATTCATTTGTGAAATGGAGTCTCGATGTCAAAATGGACTCGGAGCAGGTGAAACTCGAGAAGCAACTCGACTTGGAGCTAGGACGGGAGGCTTGGCGTGTCGATCGATCCAATTCGCCTGATATATCCTTGACGCGATCGTTTCACTGGTAAGTCTTAGAACACGGCGAACCTGAACAGCTCCATTGAGGTTGAACCCTCATGGAGCGGTACGGGTCACAAAATACCGATCCCACCCATACCCGCAAGTACCCATACCCAGGATCCGCGCGGGTCGGGCAGACCCGTTACTTTTCCTGCGTTAGGCTAGGCTTTGCGAACCGACCGAGCTGCAGCAACTGTTTGGATTGGCTCGCTCTTCCGCACAACCTTCATCTACTGCTCTGAGCCATGACTGGCCCATCCGAATGCGACATGCAGTATGAGAAACCAGAGTCCTTCCATCAGGACGGACAGCCACCAATGACATCTACCGCACAGTCCAATGATCCATCAAGTATAGAATCGCTGGTCAAATGCGTTGTCAGACAGTAAGTCTACCCAGCCCATGGTCGTGAATTCAGTATCGCATCCATGACAGGTCTGTCGAAGATGGAACCCAGGTGCGAAAGCTGGGTGTCATGTTTAGAGATCTCCGCGTCGTGGGACTGGGCGTCGGTGGAGCCGTTCAACACAATCTAGCATCGTTATTTTATCCCCAGTCAATCATCAAGTACATCAACACCTTGTGGCACCCCCCAGCTCGCGACATTATTTCCGGTTTTGAGGGTGTCGTTCTTCCAGGCGAGATGCTCCGTGCGTATACCTCATTCACCGGTTGTTTCCTGGCTTACCCACGAAAACCACCCTTGGCATAGTCGTCCTGGGTCGTCCAGGTTCTGGATGCAGTACATTTCTGAAAACTCTCGCCAACCATCGCGGAGAGTACTACGATGTTCTGGGAGATGTTTTCTACGACTCGTTCGTTTCCGAAGAGATCGACAAACGGTACCGTGGTGATGTCATATACTGTCCCGAGGATGACGTCCACTTCCCAACTCTCAAAGTTGGGGAAACATTGGAATTTGCCTCTACGATGAGGACACCGAGCAGCCGAGCGGACAGCCAGTCGCGATCGGCACACGCCACGCTGACGGCAGAAACGCTGATGCGGATCTTCGGACTCGAACACGCCAGGGATATTGTCGTTGGTGATGCATCTCTCAGAGGGATTTCTGGTGGTGAGAAGAAGAGGGTGTCGCTTGCAGAGGCTATGTCTGCACAGGGCAAGCTCGTTTGTTGGGACAAGTACGTATTGTTTCATCTGCACCGCAAAAAGAACGTTTTCGATCCAGATTCACCCAGTTCGACACGCGGATTGGATTCGTCCACGGCACTCGAGTTCATCCGAGCACTTCGCGTTGCGACCGATACCTCCAAGGTCACGACCATCGCCTCCATCTATCAAGTTGGAGAGCAGCTTTTTGAACAGTTTGATAAAGTATGTCTCATCCACGAGGGAAAGATGGCATACTTTGGGCCTGCGAAAGAGGCAAAACGGTATTTCATTGACATGGGGTACGAACCGCAGAATAGGCAAACGACCCCAGATTTCTTAGTGGCATGTATGTTTTCCGTCTTTCAGTGCCTTTTGTGCGCTCATGATCCCCGCACAGCAACCGATCCAAATGGGAGGAAGATCCGCCCTGGATTCCAGGGCATCATACCCCGCACGGCAGACGAGATGGCTGCCTATTTCAGGACATCCGCCTATGGCCAGCTCAATCGTTCATCGATGGACTCGTACTACAACCTTTACGTCAACAAGGCTGACCTCAAAATGGCCTATGACGCGAGTGCCACAGGCGAACACGCACGGGGTGCTCCTAATACTCAGTCATATATACTGTCGATACCCATGCAGGTTCGCGCTGTGATGCGCCGCCGATGGCGAATATTGAAGGGTGACTGGGTCACACAGGTTGTCCAAGTGGGGTCCGTGTTCCATCGTATTTATTGAGCCTGTTTGTTGGAGACTGATCTGTCATGAACGACTACAGATCACAAACGTTCCAGGCCGTTTTCATCGGGACCGTGTTCCTCCAACTTGCCAGCAACACAAGTGCATACTTTTCGCGGGGTAGTTTGCTCTTCTTGTATGGATATCCTTTGAAACTCGGATGGATGTGCATTGAATGTTGCCTCTGACAGCCCCTTGTTCTGTTGTTCCATGTTGTCCATGGCTGAAATTCCCGGCCTCTTTTTTCAACGGCTAATCGTCCTCCGTCACCAAAAGGGAGCTTTGTACTACCCTTTCATCGAGGGTCTAGCTCACACGATGGTCGACATTCCAATCAGTTTCATTTCCGTCTCCGTCATGTCGGTCGTGCTCTACTTCTTGGCTGGTCTGCAAAACACGGCGGAACAATTCTTGTGCATTATTTTGCATTAACTTCATTATCGTACAACCAAGCTCATAACTTCTATAGCACTTACTTCGCGTTCACCTTTATCGTGACGCTCGTGATGAAGGTCTACTGCAGAACTATTGCAGCTTTCTCCACGGGTGAATCGACCGCTGTCCCAGTGGCTGGATTGTTGGTCTTGATCCTGATCCTGTACACTGGGTTTGCTATCCCTGTGGCAAATATCGTCTGGGCGTTGCGCTGGATTTCCTACCTCAACGTGCGTGCCAAGACGCGCCTTTCGTTCTCATCAGTGTTAATTTTGCCTTCCAATAGCCACTCCGTTACGGGTTCGAGTCCTTGATAGTCAACGAATTCCACACCCTCAACGGGACGTGTACCACGCTCGTGCCTTCAGGCCCTGGATACGAAAACGCCACTCTCGCAAACCAGGTGTGCACCGCCATCGGCTCACAGCCTGGTATGGCGACCGTGCCTGGGGATGCCTACACGAATGTGTCCTTTGGCTACGCGTACTCGAATGTCTGGAAAGTATGTGATCGTTGTTGCGATCTCGCGTACGTAAGGTCGGCTGACGATTGGATGTGATGCAGAACCTAGGAGTTCTATGGACTTTCGCTTTTGGCTTACTTGGGACCCTGCTCTTCTTCACTCAATACAACACCCGGACAGCGCGGGATACCAAAGTGATACTTTACAAGGAAGGGAGTGATCGAGTGCCCGCTTACCAGGCTGTGGATGAAGAAAAGGTTGCGCCAGGCGATCCCCACGAGAAACAAAACGAGCTGGACAGCGCTGACAACAGTATCGCATGGACTCCAGGATCCGAGGAACCAGGGCGAGTCGACGTTTTTTCGTGGAAGAACATCCAGTACGAAGTACCCATGTTAGGAATGGAAATGCGAAAGCTGCTCGACGATGTCTCTGGCTATGTTGCTCCTGGAAAATTGACTGCATTGATGGGGGAAACCGGTGCGGGCAAGGTAGGGACTCGAGATGTAGGCAGTGTTAGTGCTGATCGTGGGCATGTTTTGGCAGACGGTTTTATTGAATGTACTCGCTCAACACACATCGGGGGGTGTCTTGCGCGGTGATTTTTCGCTGAACGGACATGCGCTGCCCGCGGACTTCCGGACCCAGATGGCGTACGTTCAGCAGATGGATACGCACATTGCAGAGTCGACGGTTCGCGAGGCCCTTTTGTTCTCGGCGAGACTTCGACAGCCTCACTGCGTTCCGATGGCCGAGAAAGAAGCATAGTATGTCTCGACGATCCATATCCACACCGCTTCTGATAACCCCCCGTTCGTGATTAGTGTTGACAAGTGTCTGAAAATGTGTGGTTTGGAAGGCCATGCAGATGCCATCGTCGGTTCGCTTGGTGTTGAGCACAGGAAACGCACTACTATCGGTGTCGAGCTCGCTGCCAAGGTAAGATTCTTGAACATGATGTCCATGTCGCATTTAGCCGACGAGGGGGGGACTTAGCCGAAATTGCTACTCTTCCTCGACGAACCCACCTCTGGTCTCGACTCTCAGTCTGCTTGGGCTGTCGTGGCGTTCCTTCGCGAACTCGCTGACAATGGGCAGGCAATCCTTTGCACGTGAGCGTTCTTTTCAAGTATTGCGTTGGATACAGTTGCTGACGGGCGGATCCGGGTAGAATTCATCAGCCCTCGGGTGAACTCTTCCAGGTGTTTGATAGGTTGTTGTTACTCCGCAAAGGCGGACAAACGGTCTACTTTGGCGATATCGGTGAGATGTCTATGACAATGATTGAGTACTTTCAAAGGAACGGCGCTCCTCCTTGTGCTGCCGACGCAAACCCGTGAGTGTTGTCATTCTCGATGGTGTATCGCTAGCTGAATATGCCGTGTGCACTACATGCTCAGGGCTGAGTACATGTTGGACGTCATTGGAGCTGGCGCCACAGCAACGTGTACGACCGACTGGCACCAAGTCTGGAAAGATTCCCCTGAAGCAGCGGAGCTCGCCCTTGAGATCGAACGTATTCACGAAGAGGGTCGATCTCGTCCTGCCGTGAGCACAGGGAGACATTCCGAGTTTGCGAGCTCTTGGATGAAGCAACTTGTGCTACTCATTCACCGCGGCTTCGTGTGTAACTGGCGAAACCCGGTGTACATCTATTCGAAATTGGCGGTCTGCGTTCCCACCGGACTCATTGTTGGCTTTACCTTCTTTGGAGAACCAAATTCCCTGCAGGGCTGTCAGGACAAACTCTTTGTGCGTGCCTTGCGCGTGCCGTTAGAGCCGCGGGGTATTGGCTAACGTGGCCCGTTCACAGTCGGTCTTCATAGCAGTGGCGATCTGTGTCCCACTAGCACAGCAATTGCAGAACAAGTTTATGGAAAGTCGAACTGTCTACGAAGTCCGGGAGTGTCCTGCACGGATGTTCAGCTGGTCGGCGTTCCTGGTGTCCGAGATACTGATCGAATTCCCGTGGAACATGCTTGGCTCGTCCTTGGTCTTTTCCTGCTGGTACTGGACCTCTGGCTTCGACTCTTCTCGTGCCGCCTTTTCGTACCTCTTTTACTGCGTTGTGTACCCGTTGTACTACACCACCTTTGGGCAGGCCGTCGTGGTAATCTCTCCTAATGGCGTCGTCGCAGCCACGTTGTTCAGCGTCTCGTTCTCATTTATGCTCGTCTTGTACGTGTCGCTCCGTCTTCTCGCATGGCGTGTCTCGGTCGCACTGATAGATGAGCGTGGTGAATCCGCAGCGCCGGTGTCCTACAACCGTATTCTCAATTAGGGTGGTGGCAGTGGATGTACTACGTCTCCCCCTTTACCTACCTCATCGAGGGTCTCTTGGGCCAAGGTAAGCCTCTCCACCACCTCGCTCCCTGAACGACACGCTGACGTCATCGTCCCTCCAGCGCTCGGAAACCAACTGATCACTTGCACGCTGGCCGAACTCGTGACGATTGAACCACCCTCGGGGATGAGCTGCAGCTCCTACATGGACCCATACATCGCCCTTGTAGGCGGCTACCTCGCCGACCCGAACGCAACTTCCGCGTGCGCATTCTGTCCCTTTCGGACGACGGACGCGTACATGCAGTTCCATTTCAACGTGTCGTATGGACACCATTGGAGGGATCTGGGCGTTGTTCTTGGGGTAGCTGGATTCAACGTACGTTTCCATTTCCGTTTGCTCTTGTTTTCGTTCTCGTGTTCCGCTTTCCCCCGGACCTTTGAGTGCTGTGGTGAACCGGACCGAGACCGACGCTAACGTGTGGGCGATAGGTCTTGTTCATGTTTGCGGGCATGTACTTTTTCCGCATACGCAAGGGCATCGACGTGGAATTTCCGTTGGCGCGCCTCCAGCGCGCGTTCGCACGAACCAAATGAATACAGTTCCAGAGCATTTTGCGGTAGGTGCCCCCCATCCAGATTACCCCAGGCGCCACAAAAAAATTCTTCTGACCAATGGTCATTCAGTCTCTTTTCAACACGAGGTGGTTGGGATATGTAAGTACAAGTATACCAGGTTTGCTCATAGGGTGATGCCGAGCAAAAAACAATCGCCCGGGACATCATGTGTTATCCTTGGAATTGACTACCTATGGATCGTCTGGGGAAAGGTGGCTGCCCAAAGTGTTGTTCTCGCTCACGGCTCAGCTAAATAGATATCAATTGTTCTCGCAACGCATGTATTGGAAAAATATGACCCTCGGCGTATTTACACTCATACACCCACACCACATCGACGTGGTTAGTTCTGTGCAGCGCCCAAGGTCATCTTGGCCCCTGTGCCGCCGCTTCGGCTGACGTTTGGAGATGCTATGGCATGCACGTCAGAACACCATCTGAACCCAGCAACCACCTGATATCACCAATGCGTGACAAAAAGGTATGATCCACGTTAGTAGGTATTGAATAGAGATACTCGGATAGTCGACGCATCCACCGAGGAGCATCACTCGCGCGATGCAATCCATTGTCGATGACGCTGCCAACTGCTCGCATCCATGACCGCGAGCGCCTCGAGTTCGGCCATGTATAGCGGTAACCGTGGATCTGCCTGCAAAGTCCCGATGACGTACCATCTGAGCCAGCGTCAAAAAGTACACTGCATCAGCACAACGTCTCCCAATCTCCCACTGACACACGGCCAAGCGCATGGGCATGGGCATACGAAAAAAAAGGGGACTCACATGAGTGCTCTCCTTGAGTGGCTCGACTCTGGTGCTCGCCCGGTCCGGGAGTGTCATGCACATTTGTTCGAGCGGTGGCTTGTCCACTTACATAGCTTGTACGCACGGAGGTGTTGCGGCCGAGGCGGTACGGGTACACAGTAATCTGGGACGGGCCGCTTCGTGGGTTCGTCGATGCGCTGCGGCGCCTATTTTGAGCGAGAGAGGGTTGACTTGACGTGAATACATCGACACATCGAGGGCCTTGCCGGCGGCAGCAGTGATCTCCTGCAGCTACACCATCAGTGCGCAGTGGCAATTATTCGCTGCAACTAGCCACAAAAACGATCAGTGACGCCTGTTAATGACGTCGTAAGTTGAGTGACAAGGCGGCTTCACATGCAACTATCTTGTGCGAGAGGTCGGCCTCCCAGTTCGAGGTGCCTACTTTACCTTTGAGAACCGTCTTGCCGAGGTGCATGGCGACCATCTTGGCGAGGCTGATGATTTCCCGATTGTAGCTACTGCTGAATACGTCATCAGCTCTCCACGAGCCCTCTGGCTCGAATTCCAAAATCCAGAAAGAGTTTTTCTCTGTCGTCTGGCAGGGATGGGTGTAAGGAAGGGTGTCGGTACCTGGGCATGGGGCTCACTGAGGATGTTGGCACCTGTTTTCGCGATGTCTGCAGACCCGATGACTTCCTGTCCGTGCATCAAGACTCTAAGATGACATCGCGGGAGCATGCGAAGACCGACCAAACTTTCCTGGGGAAACGTTTCGCAGAACATTAGTTTGGAATGAACCGAGCGAGAAGCAATTCAAACGTATACTTTTCATACTACTGACTTGAATGAGCAAGATCGTGTCATGGTCGCATAACTGTACTGGGGTCGTCCGTCTCTCTTGTGCACCGGGATGCTACATGACATACCACTCGAGGTCGAAACCCAGAGGGCCGCGAAATTTCAGCGTGGGACGCCAGATATGGAGCAGTGATGGATGACTCACTCTTTCAAGCTCTGTACAAGCCTGTTTGCCTCGCTTTCGGAATTGGTGTACACTACGGCAGGGGCGTCTTTGTATTCCATGAAGGAATATACAGGAAGCGACAATTCTCTTTCACCAGCTTTGCCTTCCGAGCTGTTCTGTGTCGACAAACTCGATCATGTCTGTCTCGTAAGTTGTATTGGTTGATATGACCTGGCGAATTCGTGTTTCTTTGGACATCGAACCAGTTCACGACGATGAGTGTCTGGCGGAGACAAGTTCGGTAGCTCACTGGACGAGAAAGGTTCATTTGTTTCCCTTTTTTTTCAAGGGTGGTGCACTTGACTGAGCATGAATTGTTGAACCTGATCTCGTTTGCTTTTCATGGTTCGTCACAGAAATAGGGTGACTCCCAGCAGTCAATTCCGGCGGAAATGTTCAGCGTGAATCGAGAGGGGGTTTCGCCATCTCTTGACCAGTCGATCGAGTTCCAGATGCCGCGACCTTTTTGAAAAGTCATTCAAAAAGAACGAATGGATTCTGTGCAGGCATGACGTTGGATGGAGAAGGTATGGACGATACATGCTCCTCACGACACGTACTCTTTGAAGGATGTAGCAGGTGTTTGTTTGACTGGCTTTACAGTGGCGCGTTGACACGGTCTCCGTCGAGTCAGAACCGTCGTCGTCGGTCACTGTCGTCCTCAGTCCGCAAGAATACGCGTTGTTGAGATGTGTGTCACGTGATGGCATTTGTTTCCGTCATTTTTTCTCCGTGGCAGTTTTGTTGTCCACCCCGCATTGAATGCATCGGCGCTCTGGGTCATATTTCTACATCGACTCACTGGGAGATTCGACGGGTCAAGTTACAACTCTCTTGGACTTTCAGATACATATACCCACGGGCACCGCGAGGCGTGCTGGGCGCTCTGCAAACCGGATCTCCGAACCCTCCCAAAATAACAAACCTTCGATACTTCGATATCGATCAATCATTACTGAGCCGTAACAGAACGTACGTGACAGCTGCTACCACCCACTGCCCACATGCCCACAGTCTGTTCCACGAATTTCACACTGCCAGTCACACTGCTGGTCACACAACATTTTCCGTCATTCGTCTACCAGACCACAGTCTGACTTGGGCGTGTAATATCCGTGACATATCTGTGACTGCCGAAGTTGTTGTACAGCATAGTAGCTGAAATTCCGACGTCCGGACAGATCGCAAACTACCACCCAATCATTGCTGTATGTCGGTACATATACCGCCGTGTCAGTATTCTACCTTTTGGTGTAACGGCTACGCGCGGTGGTCGGGTTGCTTACACCTGTTCAACACAGCCGTGAATTCAGGGATAGTCGAGAAGTACGATAATCACGTTTCCCCACAGGAGAAGCCATGCCATCGTCCAGACCCACCCCACCCACCTTCCTTCCCGTAAACTGCTTGAACGCCCGTTCGGCGAGGATAACTAGTGCCATCATCCCAAACCCAACTAGGATTCTTCACGATTCTAACTGGTCGTTCAGCGAGACCATCGCGACAGGGTGAAACGTCAGAAATGAAACCACCCTGCCTAGAAAAACGAGTGGATAGCTGTCCCAGATGAGGAACACGCAACGGAAAAATCAATGTCACCTGCGTCCCCAGAAATCACTTGCGTGATGTCCGAGACGGGGCAAGTTACTCACTTCCGGCTAGACTGACTCGGAGATGTTCTGAATCCCCCAGGCGGAAAAGTGTTGTCCAAGTGTCACGAGCGAATCCGGTGTGTTAGCTAGGAGTATCAAAATGATCGCTTTGCTGTCAGCCCCTTTATGTGGTTTGGCTCAACGGCGAAGTCCTCCTTTTGGCGCTGAAACAAGACTCGGCAGTCGCGAGATACGCCGGCATCTACTCCCTCGACTGCATGTCTCGGCGAGCGTGACTCTCTCTTCGCCGTGTATTATGTTGACGACCCCACTCAGCCGATATTTCCAAGCTCAGGCCTCTATAAATGGAGCGAATAATGTAGCATTATGCTCGGCTGGTTTTCTCGACGCTGTGGCAAAGCGTGCGGGAGTATCCACGAATGCTCTCTTCACCATGCTCGCGTTGTTTTTCAGGGGTCTCGTGTCACATCATATTGATTTCCTACCTTTAATGTTTGTTTGAAAGACGTCTTTTGGCCTGTTCACGACTTTCTGGGAGAAGGGGGGGATATATTAACATTGACCGTGATCTGCGCTTTTATTAAGTTGACCAACATGGTGTGCTGCTTCGGACGGCCGTGACTCTTGTGGCTGCTGTTGCGCTTATACAGGTGGGTGACGACTGTGGCTGGTCATCAATTCATCTCTGGCATACTATGCGCACGACGGAAACAAGTGCATACATACTCAGCTCTCCCCACATTAATTTCAGGCATTGCCCGGGATCTACCCGTGCTTCTTAGCGGACTGGCAAAATGAGGTGGGGAAGGTGATGGCTCACTTAGGGCTTGACGAAACTTTTCGACAGGGAAGGACGGACGAAGGATCCACTCACTAAAATACGAGAACGCCGCCCAATGTAGAACGCTGGAATTGTGGAGTCAGGCGTCAAGGGAAGTTTGTCCCTGCGACCTAAATCCCACGTCCTCGACGACTTTAAATTGGTGAGATTGCAAGCGAATGGATGTTAGCCCTGCCAGTGCGAGACTGTCCCTCGAGGATCAACTTGCAATCGCACTCTGTACGCCTGGACCCCCTCCATCCACAAAGGACATGCCTACTGTGACCGCGATCGGCCAATCGTGGAGAACATCTCCCGACATCTTGGCATTGGGTAGAGATGCACAGGGTGCTTGAGTCGTGCGATCCACCGGGCCAAAGACGACCATCGTCCAACGGATGGGAATTATCAACGAACCACCTCATGTGAGATCAGACGGCTCCACCGCTGCACATCACATCCAAGTCTTTGACATTGCGCCCTGTCATGCATGTCATGCCTCAATCGAGATCACAGCAGTTTACTTACAATCGCAGCAGGGGGTTTTGGTAGGTGTTTCACGTTCTCGGAGTTAAAATCGGGAGCTTTCCATAAAAGGATTGAAGTGGCCCAGTTTCAGCCGCCGCAGAATTTCTCGAAGGGGTCGGCAGACCTGCCGTATATGTAAGCGGACTTGGATTCGCTCAAGAGAGCTACTATCGATGGGCAAAACTGCAAGCGCTTGGCGGTGAAATTCCATTCTGAAAATCAGAAAAGGGGTCAGAAAAGGCTTGGAGTGCCGGAGAGACAGCGTCGGACCACGTGTTCTGGTCTGCTACTCGTTTTATGTAAAACAATTCTCCCGCCGATTCATGTGCTTGCGTGTGCCGCCAGGCGGCGGGAGGCCCGGGAGTCTTCGATGGTTCTAGTAAAACTTTTGCAAGTCACCGCCGGTCTTCTTTCTTTGTCGAGTCTCCATGTGGCGTCTGCCGCTCAGTGCCATCCGTGGTTGGTTTCCGGGGAGGGTTTCCTGGTCACGGTGGCTGCTTGACCCGATTCCAAGCCATCCTATTTGACGGATAAACCATCATGAATGAAGAGCGAATACAAAGTCAGGAATAGTACAAGGGCTCCATATTTGTCCATTCAATGACACCCGGGCCATTATCGTGACCATGCATGGGGCCACAGGTAGAGTGAGAACTTGCCAGAGATGGACCCTGGGCTCTAGCGCCTAGAGTCTTAGCATGGGTTTTTTTGGGGAAAGCTGGCTGAAAGATTAGCATACTCACCGCTACGTAGGGAAGCAACCCGAAAAGCCCCCGCGAGCGTTCAGATGCTCACACCCCTTCCTCATCAATTAGCGATTATACGACCATCTTCGCTTCGGCCGGTCAGAATCCAAAACCGAGGAGCTGTGACGGCGCGAAGACCTGCGCACAGGCACGCATTCATCATGCTTGTGGGCGAGACTACGGAATTAGTGCGTGTACTTTTCCTTCTTGCTTCTCTGTTCCGACTTTTGCCTTTTTGCTGCGGGAACTCAGGCTTCCGAACACCCGTGCAACCAATTGGGTTTCATCGCACTTTCCCGCCGATCGCCACTTTGCATGGCGGGTTTTCTCTTGGTCGCCACCTCACCCGACTTCATCCTCTCCCCCGGACCGTGTGGTCATGACGACGTGGCCCGTTGGGATGCTTTCCCGCCTGGTCGCGCCGAACCACGTAGCCTAGTGAACGCATTTCGTAATTACGCTGGCGCCTCCGAAGTTTCATGTGGGCCTTGGGCGGGTGCTGACCGATGCCCGATGACCCTCCCGGGATCCCATCCTGGCTCGTCGCATGAACTCAATTGACCACGGTGGAGTTAAGCTGTGAATGGCAGGGCCCGTGAGTTAGGGGAGCCCTTTTCGCCTGCGATCACGAGGGTTGAATGTCGGACGATCGACCGATCCGAAATCCGCTGACTTGATGGTAGTCCGTCAACGTTTCAACTTCCAAGCTTGTCACCCAATCAATCTGATTAGTAGATGCGCGATGAACTTGCTCACTAAGTATCTATTTGGCATATTCCAAGAAAACAAAAGCCATCATTTCGTGTCCAGGACAGTGTATCATAGTGTATGGATAATACATAATGCATAGGGTATAAATGCAGGATTAGAAAAACTTTTGATACAATGGAGGTCTATGTCGTTCAGGTGTACGTCAGAGGGATAAGCCAAGCACACCCTCTATAGTTTGGAGATGGCAGGTTGCATTTTGTTTAGGTACGCTGACGCCACGACATTGCCAGTGCCCTTGTTGATGATCTGGATTTGTAATCAGGATCGTTCATAAACGCCATGCGGGCCTCAGGCCTCAGGGTTGCTTACCTCGCATCGAGCACTCATGATGCGACCGCCCATGGCGATGGATGTACTGATAATCCGAAGACATGACCCTCTGCATCGGTCAAAGTTAGCTAAGCACCTTTCACGGAGAGGGAAGGGAGAACTCACGCAGGAGCAGGGGAGTGAAAGACGACATTCATGGCTTGAGTGACGCCGACACCGTTAACGTTTTGGATCAAGCCCAGGGCAACAAGTGGTGTACTACAGCAGTTGTCGATCAAGAACGCGACGCATCCGCCGTGGAGCATCCCTGCCCCATTGAGCATTCCTGGGGAAATCGCTGTGAGACGACATACGTGGCAGTCTACATACGCGAACACCTACGTTTGTCGATGACCACTTCCGCAGTCGTAATGGCCTCCATTCGGCCATGCTTTTCTTTGCTGTCATAGACGCTTATGTCGACGAACTTGACGGCTTTAGCGACGTGGTGGCCAAAACACTCTTCATCGCCGGCACCATAGGCAAGGAAGGTGTTCAGGATGAGTTGTTTGACATGGGCTGAGACATTTCCCTGTATTTTGGATGCATCCCCACAGTTGGAGAGCGAAGCGGGGTCAACCCAGGCTTTCCGTGCAGGTATTGAGGTACCATCGTAGGTGACGGGCGTGGTGGGCGAGGACGAGGTGCTGATATACGTCTCATAAGCAACAGAGGCGGCGCTGGCATAAACAGAGGGGGTCCTTGAAGACATGGCGGCCTAATGGTTGAGATGCAAGGGAGGGTTGGATATTGGGATGTGCCCATATTTATCCAGAAACTAGAGCAAACGAAAATGAAATGGAAAATGAATTAGAATGAACCGCCTGGCCAAAATTAAGGCGATTATCGTGAGTAGCGAAGCGGTGCTTCCGATGACCTTCTTTATGTGGAAGTCGCGTTGCACCAGATCCGAATAGATCCAGGTGCGAAACGAACCAGAAACGAGTCCCTACGGGGATTTCGGTCGAATTGATCAAGGGACGGTTGCAGGAGTGCAATTGAATTACTGACAGTGACATATGTCGCACGAATGTCGACAGCGAGCCTGGGGTCAGTTGATCAACTTGGGCAACCAAGAGACAAGTATCGAGCACCTCATCCGAGCGACACGTAATACCCTCCTCCCTGGCGAACTTAGCCCGTTCGTCACGTCGAGAAAGGAGTCGCCATCGCGGCCATCCACGAGCCCGCTAGGTGAGAATCGGAAGAAATATCACTTGACAAATACGATTGCAATCCGTAGACGACTCCGCTGGACGAGTTATACCACAAGTCTGCCTAATGAGGGAGCTCCTGAACTGGGATTCAACCTTCAGGAGATTTGCCGAGATGTTCCCAAGGTAGCCAGACAGCCAGATATGTGCCTCATGAAAATCCGGCGGAACAGTTGGACGGGGGAAGTTTGCAAATGCTCTGGTTGAAGAAGGACACGTAATTCCCAAGGTAAAGCAGGAGACGAACTTGGTCTCCCACGCTGACGAGAGGGGGCCATCGATAACCCTAATGTGACACACGACCTGCAGGCGGATCAGGTTGTTGCGCAACGCCCCACGTTCCTGGTTGACTCATCGACAACAAACAGGTCTTCTTTTAGAGCACGAAAATACCTCTTGTCATGCTACTTTGTCAGACTTGCGTGTCAAAAAAGAACACACATTCAAATCTTTTCACCATTCTGAGGACAGTCCATTTGAAGATGGTTGGGACATTCGTATCGCCGTACATATATCTGGTAGTGCCATTCAAAGGTTTCGGTCAGATAGTTTAGCTTGTTTCGGTTGCGATGCACTTACGATTGCCTGGTTGCCCGAGGTGCGGACGCAAACATGCATTCCGGTTGCAGCCAGTCCTGACGTGGCGTCGCCACTCGCAGATAGATCAGGATAGAGCCCTCTGAGATAAAGCCTGACCTCCGACTCGCATTCATTGGTCGATCCACTATATTTGATATAGCGTAGATGGCTCGGACCCTATTCGGTGGCAACAGCCTCGGTGGAAAGCACTCGGGAAGTGGGTAAGAATACTAGTTATGGCGTAACGCACATGGGATCGACGCTGAACGCACTAGTTGTTCCGGGAAGTCGATGCTCAGACTTGCCACACGGCACTGGACAGCCTGAGATCAACCGTGACGATACTACCAGTACAATTGCACGATAAACGTGGCAGATTGCAGCAGAAATGAAAAAAAGGCAAGAGGGCACCAAGCGACGTACACGAAAAATTCCCGGGACTAATGAACTATTTACTTCCAGCGGCCCGTCTCGAGCTAGAGGGTGTCATGACGTGGAATCCGATGTTTCAGATGTCGCGATGTCAGGTCACCCCCAAGGTTGCGACGAAGCAGTGGTTCTACGTCTGCGGTACCGCCTGCAGTACCAAACCTCGAGAGGTCAAAGAAGATCCCATCACTCTGTCACATACGTGCGATAGAGGTATATCAGTTCCTTGTAGTCCACAATGCATCCTCCTAGTAGTCGTTTGTAGGTTCCATCTTTGGAGTTGTACTAGCCTGAGTTAATTAAATAATTAAATAAACCATTGCTTCGTTTCGACGCGCGTCCCCTGACACCAAGTCGACGTGTACGCTCGTACTGGCGTCTTCACAGACAACCACCACGACATGGAGACCTCCTTTGCATTGATTGGAAAGGGCTACGTGATCGTCGCAGCGGACACGACCGCTGCCCGATCTATTGTCAAAATGAAGAACGACCAGGATAAAATCAAAGAACTGAGCTCACACTTGCTCATGGCGTACTCAGGAGAACCAGGTCAGTCGGACGCGTACACCATCGCGTGCAAACGACCGATCCTTGTGTCTTCTTTTCCAGGCGATACGATTCAGTTTGCAGAGTATGTCGAGCGTAACATTCGCTTGTACCAAATCCGCAATCTCTACCCTCTGCGCCCATCTGCCGCCGCCTCGTGGATCCGTCGTTCGCTCGCAGAGTCTCTCCGATCCAGAAACGCATATTCAGTCAACCTACTCGTCGGTGGATATGATCTCGCAGACCACAAACCGACCCTCTACTGGATAGATTATCTGGGAACAGTAGCGGAGGTGCCCTTCGCGGCGCATGGATATGGGAGTTACTTCGCGTTGAGTTTGTTGGATAGGTGGGCCACCGACATCGTTCAGGTCATCCAGGGAGACGTACTGATGTCATCCTCAGATACCACAATCCGGAAGCAACACTCGAGGAGGGCTTGGATACGCTCAGGCGTTGTATCAATGAGGTCTCCAAGCGATTAGTAGTCAGTCCGGAAAGGTACAAAGTCAAAGTAGTCGACAGAGATGGCGTCCGGGAGGTCGAGCTGTAAAGTTTGATTATCGTATAATCTCGTTTGCGGTTTGTCACAAACCCAAACCAGTTTTCATATGAGTCCCTTCTGCGCGATCGCCGCCCATGATCCCCTCCGTTTTTTTCTCGCACGTCGCGACCCTTTGACGCGTGCGATCACCGCCATCTGCTCCTCTGTGGGACACAACATCGTGACAGCCTTCCATATATCTAATCTCCGTAGTCTCGATCCCCATATACTCTCTGAATAAGCATCCACCAGCCGGACAATCCCCAATTGTGCCATTCTTCCTGACAAAGTATTTCGGCGACAGCTCGTGCATGCAAAACCGGAGCTTGGCCGATGTAAAGAGCGCAGGCACGCATCAAAGAGGGCAATGGTCCGAATCGGCCGTCGGATACTCGTCACACTGATTTCTCTGATCTTGAGGTTGCCCCACGACGAAAATCGCTTGAGGCAGGCTAGAAGTTACCAGCGCATGATCCTTTCGTTTAATTCAGAGAATAAACACCCGCACAAGATCTACGAGAACTTGGGGCGTCGTGCTCACAGTGGGGAAGTGGTGGTATCGGAACTTTTGATCCGGACTTGGGTGCAACGTGCACACGACCGTCAATGCTCGACATGTATCGAATCAGCGTGCGTAGCTGCGGACCGTTTTCGGGGTGGGGCTGTGATGCTCACCTAACCGCTTGGCGTCCGGGGACGTCCACCGCAGTCACTCGAATGCAGGTGCCGCGTCCGTAGAGAGGCGTTTTGGTCCCACGTCGGGCGACGTCCGCTCTGTGACACTTGCGAGCTGTCTGAATTTGACCCAGGCCCATCACAGAGGACGCCATGCTGTGCTTTCCCCGCGAGATCGAGCGCCAAAGAACACAGTGCGATGCGCGGCTGGGGTGCCTCCGAGCACGCAGTGGTGTAGTAGCTGATGCACGGAGGTGAAGTTGAGATGTGTGTAGAGAAAATCTGTGCCCACGTCCGAAAGAGGCTGCGGACGCGGAGGATATCACTCGGGACGGTGGTTACGTCAATGACGGCGACGATCTCGATTCTCGTGCGGCATGTCAGCGAACGACATTATGGACATTGCAATGTAAACGTCGGCAGGGCTGCCCAGGCGTGTGTCGGTCAGCGTTGTCAGCTGCCAGTTGGGATTATCGCTGGAAAGTCGGAAACCGGATGCTATTCTGCCAGGGACTCATCCAAGGCCCCTGACAGCGCAGATCGATTATGAGCTGTAACTCCCTAAAAAGGCCAGCCGTCAGCGTACATTTTTCGAGGCAGACAGGCACTGCCTAATCACTCAGGCATCCCGCGCGTCCGACAGCGGGGACACCGGCACCATTTGCCCACAGCTTCCGTTTACGCCACCTATATGTTCGATACTCACGGCTGCCCGGCAGTCATGGACTTTGAAACTGCACACCGCACAGGTCGAGGAGCGTGGTTGATATGATGGTCCTACTCTCACCGACCCATCCACGCGATTCTGCTCAATGTCGCGTATCGCGGCCGTACCTCACCTGGAGGACGTGAAACGATCATCCCCATAACCCCGCCTCAAGCGAAGAGTATATTGCCTCCGCAATTACACGGTCGAGATAAAAGGATACTTGACAGGACAGCTTCGGCTGATCATCATCATAGATACGCACGACGTCTGTCTAGTCATCGCTGTCTATCTGTGATCCAGGGGTAAGGCATCAATCTTGGATGATAACCATGGGTCACGCACCGTGCTCGCCAACTTGCCCCTTGCACGTGTTGCAGCCGCTCTGGTCGAACTCCGCCCAGAAGGTGCGAACGACAACATTGATTGCTGAGACGAACCTTTTGCCTTGGAGGCTGCCGTCTTTTTCGCTGGTGCCTTCTTGGTAGTCGACTGGCTAAGATAGGCATATCAGTCGAGGGTGTCGGACACGAGAAGCAACGTGGATCACCTCAACACCGCGGCCCTGCTCGTCTTCTTCGCCGGGACTGGTGTGGGCTCGTCCTCGTCCTCATCATCGAGTTCAATGACTTCTTCCGATTCGCTCGCAACAACCTTCTTCCCCCTTCCTTTCGCGGGCGCCTTCTTTGCAGTCGCTTTTGTGGCGGCGGTCGTTTTCTTCGAAGTCGCGGCCTTCTTTTTGGGAGGTGGGACCTCGTCTGACTGTGCTTCAAAATCCGATCCAGCCGCATCAACGTCCATCAGCATCGAATCCTCGGAGGCACCATCATCTGAGTTTTCCGCTCGAGCTTTGCCTTTACCCTGACAAATTATTAATGCTGTGAGCGTCGGAAGGGGTATTGGGGACAATATCACCTTGGATTTCGCAGTCTTCCCTGTCTTGGCGTGTTCTACATAGTCCTGGTCATACTGCTCCCTGACCTTGTTAACCTATAAAGCCGTCAGTGGCGGATATCATAGGATACGACATCCGTGTATGACGGACCACATCGTCGAGGTCGCCCTCGTCCATCTCCCCATTCGCTTGTACGCCTTTCATAAGCGCTCTCAACGCAGTCGACACGTGACTAGAATAATTCGTATGTAATCCAAGCCAAATAAGCACGACTCACTTGGATATTGCATGCGAATCGTCCTTTTCGACAAACATTTGTATCGCGTCGGACATACCAACCTCCCCAAGCAGTTGGAGTTCTTGTGCCGACAAGTACTCCTTGACGAGTGTATGCACCCGGACCATGGATAGCTTTTCGGAAATAGAGAGCTCCGGATCGTCGATGCTGAGCTCGGGTTGGTCGATCGTGACCTTGGTACTCCGAGTTGCTTTCTTCGCGCGGTGAAAGACAAGGA
>JBBPKY010000168.1:0-38970 GCA_038089495.1 Xerocomellus dryophilus
CCAGGGCCTTACCGTCTTATACACGTCGTCGATTACGCCTCCAGGTATACCATGACCACTCAAGTACACAAAGCCAGCCTCTTTGAAGCCGTTCACGATGTCGTCGGCAACGCGACGCTTCTCTGAGAGCGCTGCATTGGCACGGAACGCAGAGAAGTCGATTATTGGAATGCGGAAGGTCGAGTCGGAACATACATCCTGAGTGAGGGGTGAGATTCGACTGGGAAAGTGTTGCAAATACGGACCTCTGCTAGGGTACTATATTTTTTGCTTGGAGAAGGCCGGGCAGGAAAGCCTCTGAGGAGCGTAGGTGAACGACGCAAGCCAGACATGCATGCACCTTAACTATGTAGCGACTGTGGCAGTGACGCGCGGCGAAACAATCGAGCTCGGCTGCCACTGTAGTGTCAATGGACGACACACGCTTGAAGTTGGATATGACTGGTCGATGATATAAACAATTCTTTCTTCTGCGAAACGACTAGGATTTAGCCTAGTCCATTCCGTGAGTGAGTGAGAAGTCTCTTCGTTCCCTTACGAGGGCCGACAGTTAACGACTGTACACCGGCAAGTCCTTATTTCGTTTTCACCTTTCCGACGACGTAAAGGAACAGAACGATCTGACCCACGGGGATCCAAAGCACGTCAGGACTACTTACGAAAGCTTTCAACTCTATCATTCAATACTGCCAGCATAGCATCGGTGCGCACTTTGATCCAATCCTGGGAACGCCCAATGACACCCCGTCGTAGGGCAGAAACATAGTCAGGGGCCCAGCCCGTCTATGAGGTAGCCGTCGATTCCAATGAGGCAAACCATCGATAGACGGCTTGCCTCATGGAAGGGTTGGTCACTAGACTACTAGAAACAGTACCACATTTGGAGACCATAAACCACTCGGGGCGTCACACCTAAGAAACGATGGGGCACGAAGAACGACTCGGCGGTCGTCTAAAGGTCTGACGAAATGATGTCGGATGACCCAGCTGGCACCGGTGAGTCGGAACGAGAGCAGACCCTGCGGAGAGCGGACAGAAATCTGACACAGACAAAGATTTCGTCGTCGAACCTCCAGTACCGGTCTCCTTTATGCAATGATCTCGAGAATCCCATCGTTCACATTTCTGTGGGAACGCACAACAACATGGGGATCTCACTGGCAGGAGATAGTCTCCTTTACGCCTGGGGTGCAGAGATAGAGATACAAGGAGAGCTAGGAGAAGGAGGCCAAGACGCCTACCCCTTGTTCGTGGAGAAGGGAAGTCCCTAGCCTCAACAGGGTGAACCTGTTTAAAAGTAAGGAATAATGATTTCCGCTGCATTACCTATTTCCACGCGTCTTGTTATGCACGCACATCACGAGTCTGTTACTCATTGAATTTGTTGCATGATATCCGCCTCATCATATATGCATATCGTTCAATCGATTCTCTAGATTGTGGCAGGGCTCTGATTGACCTTCCGGGTCGTGACACAGCTCTCAGTCATAAGTAGCAGCCAAACGTCCGACAATATATTCCTCGGTTGTCACCGACCCGTATTTGCTCGGATTTGTTGCGCCAACACAAGTTGGAAAGGGCTCAATCGTCGCATCGAAATTTGGGTTGCAAAAGAAGGCGATTGATTGGCGGGCGGGGACCGTGCCTTCCGTATCACTGATCTTCCGTGATGGTGGGGCTACCACCCGATGTAGCGTGGAGCGGAGTACATCGTTGCTCCAACGTGCTAGTAAATCTCCCGCATTCACGACGATAGTCCCTGGCTAGACGACGTCAGTGCTTCGCTCGAAATCGTGCTTCGGAATCTAGACATACAATAGGAACCGCAGGCCGAAAGTTTTGCGTATGCGGGTTTTGAACCTCCAGTCCTCCGACCTAACAACCGAACGAATCAAGATCGAGAAGCACGAACCCACCCACAGTCACGCACAGAATCCTGGAATAATAGAGTTATGGTCCCGTAATCTCCAAACACGAGATTAGCATCAGTCCAAACCGAATGCAGGTCGTGAGCATACCTGAATGCGCCCCTGCTCTTGCTTGGCCCTCTCGTGAAAGTAGTTTGGTGCGAATGGAAGGGTACGAGAGGAGTCTCAGGTTATGGTACTGTTGGTCAATCTTTCGGTCGAAGAAGGACTCGCCAAGATCGAGCCCCAATGCAACAGAACGCATCACGTCTACGTGCAACCCATGGCATGTCTTTCAAGATCGTAAAGCACAATCCCCTGTACAGAGACCTACGATGACCTGCCTGGAAGAATTGAAGCATAGTTTGCCTAAACCCTGGGGAATCGACTTCTTTTGGCCATTTGTTCTTCCAGATGGGATCCCAGTCACGACCGATCTCCATCGTTTCTTTCGTGTCTGGAGCCTTGGCGCGCAGGGCCGCTATCTCGGCTGCATCTGAAGACTGTGTGACGCGTTCCCGGCCTACTTTGACGTAACCTCGGTTGGCACGAGGGTCGTCCCAGGCGACTTGGTCCTTCATCCACCTCTCAGCGGTATCATTCGGGTATTAAGCTCGGAGCACTTACCTTGATTTCCTGTGATAGACTAAAGAATGCTGCACTCTACCGAATGTATATTAATCGTACGCTGGCGGGTAAATCTACTCGCCAGGGCCTTACCGTCTTATACACGTCGTCGATTACGCCTCCAGGTATACCATGACCACTCAAGTACACAAAGCCAGCCTCTTTGAAGCCGTTCACGATGTCGTCGGCAACGCGACGCTTCTCTGAGGGCGCTGCGTTACCACGGAACGCAGAGAAGTCGATTATTGGAATGCGGAAGGTCGAGTCGGAACGTACATCCTGAATGAGCCTGAGGGATGAGATTCGTCTGGAAAAGTGTTGCAGATACGAACCTCTGCGAGGGTGCTATATCTTTGCCTTGGAAAAGACCGGACGGGCAAGCCTCTAAGGAGAGTAAGTGAACGACACAAGAACATGTACCTTTACTTAGGTAAGTAACTCAACAGCTCGCTTCTTCGCGTCACAGCCACCCTCCGAATCGTCTGCGATGACGCCGAACTCAGGACCTGCCTATCACACTCGCTGCCCAAGACCATTAACAAATTCAGAATGGCACAAAAACAAAACATTATAAATCGTAGTCTAATAGTAATGTCCCGCCAGTGTCCGAAAAAGTACATCTAGAACCATAGGATCCCAGAAAATGCAATGTAGACATGCACCCAACACAGCGCCATAGCCTATCAATAGGTCTCCCAGAGGATGTCTGGAAATATATTCCTCATGACTACTCGAATGAGTTCATGCAAACGCACAGGAAGGGTAGACTTACGCTTCCAATGCTCCAGCGCTTCTTCACTCTGCCACGTATTCAATGCGTTGTTCATGTCGGTCAACACAAATTTTTCTTCGGTATCTTTTGACCACACGTTGCCCCCCCTAAGCTGGGATATCGAAATTTCATTCTTGTCCAGGTTGGACAGTACATAGCGACGGAGGTAAGAGTGGAGGTAATCAGCATCCACGGTTGGACGGAATGTGAGGGGGTAAGAGGATGATGAACAAAAGAAGACCTATCGCAGCTGTAAGCACTCGTTGAAAGACTGAAATCATGATTCACCATGTTGAGAAAGTCAGAGTAGAAGTGGTCCTCTTGGATTGGGGTTGGTAAATCATGGAAGACTCGACATTGCCTGAATACACTCAGCAGCGTGGTAACTACGGCTCGAGTCGACTGGGAGCCAAACCTGCCTGCGAAGTTCTGTTCGAGCAAGTCAGGTCAAATGGGAGATGTGAGGTGCCTCGCGCTTTGTCTCACCACTGCGACTACCCCATCTTGCTTCATGATTGCCTTCAAATCGTTCCAAAATTCCACGGAGAACAGGTGTTGTGGTACCCCCCCTCCAGAGAAGCAATCATGGATGACAATATCAAATGTTGAAAGACTCTTTTTATCGTCAAATTGCATGGTAACCCGTCTCTTATACACCCAGTTACGAGCGTCCTCAAGGAAAACATGGTCATCGCCGGGATATGCGAGGCCGAAATACATTCTTGCCGCGTCGTACACCGCGGGATCGATCTCCACAATCGTAGTGGAGATTCCGTGTCGAACAAACGCATCAGCCGAAATACCAGCGCCGAGTCCTCTGTAATCGCAGGAGTGGGTAAATACACAGGCGAGACGAAGGATAGATTCAATCGCTCACATAACGAGAGCTTTTTCTTGTTCGCCGACATCGCCTTGCAGATTATTACTTACGAGTCGTGCCGCCTCCTGCAAAATAAATGTGGTGTAGATGGAATCACCGAGTGGTGTTCCAGCCTGGTCTGTCCGGGAGGGGACACCATCGAGAGAAACGGCGCTTGATCCAATCCAAACACCCCCCAAGAGCGAATGTGACGCGCGAAGGTAGCGAATAGAGTGTATGGTGGTTGGATCCGCCACCTCTACCTTCGGAGGTAATAACTCCCCAACTACGACAACTCCAGTTACGGAGTCTTTCGAGAAGAGAATACGAAGCGGATAGTCCTGGAATCGATACGGAAATATGCCAGAACCTGAAAGGGTCGGAGACCAGAGGGCCGGAAAGAGAAAGAAGGTGGCAGGGATTGACATAGACCAAAATTTTCTCGTTATACCAATTGCATTCGATACAGAGGCCGCCCTGCTAGATAGACGGGAAGCGCAGAACGTTTCCAATATCCAGGCGAGTGATGTTAAACTTCCCAGTATAAAAAACTGTCGGCGGATGACAGTTCGCCTCTCAGCCCCGAAAGGATGAGCCAATGGGGATACCCACCACAACATCCTTGTGAGTGTCGAGAGAGAAATAACGAGCGACCAGCAGAATGAGTGGGCGCAACTGTAGAGCGTTCGCTGCCAGAGCTATAGTGGCAAGCGTAGGCTGGATTCACAAAAGGCGTCATTTCAAATTAATTGAGACGTAATCGAGGACTCACGTCAATACTCGTGGCCAGCGATACTGCAAAGTAAATTACTGGAGCGAGGACTGTCGCATGGGTCACGAGTGGCCCAAGTACCGGATCTCCATTCCTTGCAGCAAAGACACTGACCCAGTAGGAGGTGTGTGGTGCAACCTGGACAAGTATTGCGAGAGATGGTAGAAGTAGAGAGCGTGACAGTTTCGGGAGGATGATCGCCAAGCATGTACTTCCATATACCACATAGTTCATATACTTAGCAGTCGCAGTGGTACCGAAAAGAGGGCTGACAGCCTTTTCGTACGCTGCAGTAAAGAGTGATATGCCAACACTGATGACAAATATCGAGAGAGACGCCTTCGCGCTCGTCCATGTTGTAGCTTTGGTTTCAGCAGTCGGCATGCTGCTGGAGCCCGAGGTAGTGCTGGACGAGTAGTATTGGTGCCTTCAAGGAAAGAAAGCCACTGTCGAACGTCGAAGATTCAAGAAGTTGGTCAGTAATGTCACGGACATTGATACAGTTCCTTACGTCAGGTTTCCGCATCGTCGAAATCTGATACGTAGAATCAAACTGTACGAGGTACGGACATATAGAAGATACAACGAATTCCCATGGTAACGCCTTTGGCTTTATCAAAGTGAGATTCTCTCGGTCAGATTGTCGATATGAATCTTCAGCCTTTCAACTTCACGACCAGCTGCAAGTGCATCTCCATCCATGGTTATGGCCTCAGTTATCCCAGGCAATGTTGTCGCGCCGTAGCCTAACAGAATTAGCCGATGATCAGTAATCCTGGTACCGCACATTCAGTGTCACTTTTGGGCTCACCCAACCACTTTCCTGGGGCTACCCCAAGATGTTTGTACCACTCACGATCTTTGATACCTTCTTTCGAGATAAAGCCTCGTTCGAATGCGACAAGCTTATAATTGGCAGTCTGAACACGTTTAATCGCCTTCAGTAGTCGCCTCCTCGGAAACCTAGGAGATGATTAACGGATATGCAGGTGTCAGATTAGATTGAAGGCAAACACGAAGCCTGTGGGTTCCCCATCTTCAGGTGCCTTGCACTCCTTTCCGATATATTTTGCGAGCTTGCAAAGGATTTTCCTTATCTTGCGGTACAGCTTGCGTATGAGTGCTTGTCTCTTCTTCAATTTCCTGAGAGTGGTCCTAAGTTTGGCCTTGGCTTCAGCTTTTTCAGTGTCAAGTCGCGCGCTGGCAGCTTGAAGGGCCTGGATCGACTGGCGCAGAGAAGTAAGGTCGACCTCGAGCGATGAGGTAGCAATGAGCTGTTCCACCCTACGTGAGGAATAGTTGGTGATATCGTCGAAAGTAGTCGTGGACGTACATACCTGTCGAGGTATGATTGTAGCTCCAGAGAATAGTGCGTGGTGTTAAAAGGCAAGATGATATCGCCAGAGAGGCGGAGGACTTGGAGGCCTATATGCTTGGCAATTGCAACCTGGGAAGATGATCAACTTCCGCGGGGTCTGGCGGTGACTCGGAAACATACATGTCGAGAGAAACTGGGGTCACCGTACACCTCCTGCCAGTGTTGCGAGTCGAAGACCGAGTGATAATGGTAGACAGGGTCATGCAGAGTCGAGGAGAACCCCGCTTCCGAACTGGCCACCTGGATAGATATCAGATCAAACTCCACAACTTCCTGGGTATTCCTCACTCCAATGTACTGCAAAAAGACAGTGTAATCGCTACCAGATCCCAGGGGGTTTATACCGTTACTATCGGCGGCTGACTCCATTTCTTCGTATATAGCGGTGGCCTCGGCGTCAAGGCTTGGTCCAAAGAGTTCACCTTTATCAAGGCGCGCATCCCAAAGGGAACGTCCTTCAGAAGTTGGATGAGGTATTTGCTCAGCGGTACTACGCAGAAGGTGGGCGAGAAGCGGTGATGCAGATGCCTTCAGGTGTGATCCGGAGACGGACGTATCTGAATAGGAAAGTAAGATGCAAGTCAGCTTGTCACTGAAGTACGGAAGTATACCGATATTGATGTAGGCGACAACGTGTTCTCTGATCCAATCTGTAAAGTCCTCGCCCCATTCGGTACTACCCACCAATCCGTACTTGGAGTATAGTTAGACGAAGGACGGTACAGGAGGAACATTCTTACCTCCTCTCCATCCCAGCTAGCGATAAGAATTGTCCGCAGGGGTTTCCAGTCATTTCGCAGCAGTGTACCAAACCCACGAATAGCTTCGTGAACCGAAACAGTACCTGAAGAGGGGTCAGAAGCCCCCAGAACCTGAAAAATGAATGTTATGATCAGCACTTCTTGACCAAGTGCAGATGTCGTACCCAGGCTGGATATCACGTCAGTGCGTGTTCCGCCTGAGAGTGTGGCACATACCATCACGATGGTTGCCAAGCACAACAACTTCATCCTTGATATGTCCAGGTATAACACCAAAAGTGTTCCAGACAGGTGTGACCTTCTCTTCAACTGATTGACGACTTTTGTTGGATCAATCGTTTGCTTCATATAATCGGACTCGTACCATTATTGACGAGCCGTACAGTAGGACCTTCCTTGCCATCCGCGATTCGATCTAGCAAGACTTTGGCATTTATCCACGAGATTGGTAAACTAGGGATTGTTGGCTTGTTGCCGCCCTCAACTCGTGTGCTATTCTCATACGCAGGGTAGCCTGGTGTTGAAGGATCTCCTGGGTAAAGTGACAAGAACTGGACGGAACCCCTTTGCACAGAGGTCGGGTTACGGGCAGGCCCGTGAGGGTAACTTAAACGTTCACTTTGAATATTTGGCGTGCTGCTACACTGAATGATAACTCACGGCAGGTATCCGTTCTCGGTCGTAACAGTACCATCATCCCGTGGGTCCGAGTAGATCAAAACGGCGGCGGCGCCAAGTTCCTGGGCCCTCTGGACCTGGACACTTCGCATAAACTACATGCATGGCCAAACCAGACCTAGCATACCTTCAGTCCACGGAAATTACCCCCATATCGAGCAATCACAATCTTTCCGTTGAAGTCGGTCCCTTGAGCATCTAGTAAGGTAAAACCACGATAAGAAAAGGAGAGATTCATACCTGCCTCGACAAGAGTATCATAGTCCTCCTTCCGTCCGTAATTTGCATATATGAGCTTTCCTTGAGCTTTGCCCCCACGGCTAATCCCATGCCAAGCGAGAACTGCTGTCGCATGCTCGGTGGCATCTGGGTCAGTCCCGTCGGAAACTTCCTCTAATTCTGCAGTCCAGACGGGGTTTCCATCTTCTCCAAGAATTTCTAGACTGTGGTTAAGAGGAGAATTCAGAACAGGATAGTAGGTATTTATCCAAGCTGTAGGCTCCGTGTATGTTGAGATGTTGAGAGTAGCCGCACGAGCTTCGTCCGAGCCAGCAGAATAAATCGGAAACTCAGAGGGATAGTTAATGCCTAGCTCCTGTTGCAGGTGCACGAGAAAATCCTTCGCAGTTTCCAGGTCTCCGGGAGTACCAGCTAGGTGAGGTTTTGAAGCGTATTGACGGGAGGCTGCAAGGGCACTCTGTTCGTTCGGAACAGTTCTGTCGAGAACATCACCGTTGAAGTTCTCGAGTGAAACAATGAGTGAATGAGCTCACAAGAACAATTCCTCCGCCTTGCTACCCCTCAAAGGTCCATTGGGCCTTTTGTTACCGTGCTTCATGTACTCCCCAATAAGAGCACCATATTTGCCGTCTTGGACGTGCGTTGCACACGACGGGGAACGCGACTTGGTCCAGAGGAAAGACAACACGACGAGGAACAAAATAGCCAAACACATCCATCTTTTTTGAGTGCCGGATCTTCGTTGCCTGTCTAAGTGCCGTTGTGTGGCAGGAGGCGGAATGACATGTCCCGTGTCGGCGAGGGCGGACTTGGTGTCGCCTGCACCAGCTCGTTTGAGTTCATCCATGACAGCTGCAGGCAAGTACACCTTCACCTTCCTGAAAGGATGAAACGGGGCGAATATCGAAGGATTGCGAATGCTACGGGTTTATATACAGTACTTCGACGGCAACGTAATTCTTGTATGCACCCATTTAGTAAGACGAACGATCCACGTTTGCTCCGCTCCAGCGATCCACTTCCGAGTCACCTCCCAGCGTTTTCAAGCCAACTGCACGCTATACTCCTGCCTTAGTTTTTCGCTAGCACTAAACAAGTCCTGGAGGGCACGTAAACCTGTAATGACTCCCCAAGTTAGCGTCTGACCCAGAGCCGACCCGACTTCGTACCTCCGTCCAATTTTTCCTCCCATTCCACTCCAGGGGTGTTGTCAGATGTTTACCTCCTGAGGTCACATTTTCAAATCCTCCGTACTCCTTGTCATCGCTGCTCAAGATGATCGTATATTCGCCTGCGACGTCGACACCGACACGGTAGTCTGTGAATGATTCTGTGGGATGGAAGTTGAATATGAACAGAAGACCGGCGCGCTCATAGACAAGCATCTTGTCGACTTCATGCTTGAGCGAGACATAAGCCTTTCAAGTTTGTGTCAGCTGTACGGAGACTATCGATCGTCCTGGATTATGCACACCTGTGCGGATGACAACCAATTGTATTTGCTTTCTAGATGGTTCATCGCAGCATCGAAGTTGTTCAGATACTGGTAACGCAACAGAGGATCGTCCACTGTGTTCCATTGTCGGCGTGCATATTGGAAAGAATTGTTGTTTCCCTCGCGGGGGAAGTCAAGCCACTGGATGACCATATAGGTGTCAGAAAGACGGGATTAACGCATCGCGATGCCTACTTCTGGGTGTCCAAACTCATTCCCCTCGAAATTCAGATAGCCCTCACCGCCAAGGGAGTGGACCAGTAATCTAAATTGATTGAATTGGTGGCTACGGGTGTGTTGGACCCGGCTCACCGTATCATCTTGTGCAATGCGAGCCCACGAGCAATGACAGGGGTCAAAGGGGTTATATTTGACATGTTCGTGTCTAGGTTCACAGATTCAGTTACCCAGCCAATTTATCGTCAAAGACTGCAAACTTACACATTTCTTTATCCATCAGCCAGAACGCCAAGGTCTTGTCACCGACCAGAGCTTGATCGTGGCTCTCAGCATATGCTACGCTCTTCTCTCCATATCTACGATTTGTCAAGGTGTGGACGATGTTAGCCATATCCCAGTCATCGTCGGACTTGTGTTTGAGGAGTTTGATCCACATGTCTGGAATGGCCATCGACAAACGATAATCAAAACCAATACCACCCTGGCTGACGGGAAGACCGAGCAACGGCATGCCAGAAACGTCCTCTGCAATGGTGATAACCGAGGGATAGAGCGCATGCAAAACGTCATTCGCCTGCTTTCTGTCAATAATCTAAACGGACTCCGCGGAAGTGCACTCACCAACATCAGGTAAACGATAGCCTCATCGTCTGCACCAGAACCAAAATACTCATGGTATCCGCCAGAGAAGCCGGTCCCGATACCATGGTGTAAATACATCATGCTGGTGACCCCATCGAATCGGAATCCATCGAATCGGTACTCCTCCATGTAGAATCGTAGGTTGCTGAGCAAAAATCTCAGAACTTCATGTGAGCCATAGTTGAATAGCCTGCTGTCCCAAAGTTCATGTCGTCCCTTGCTTCCTTCGTGGAAGTAAAGATGATCAGTACCATCAAAGGAATTCAATCCATCCAGGACATTCTTGGATGCATGAGAGTGCACGACGTCAAGGAGGACGATGATACCCATTCCGTGAGCAGTATCAATGAGTTCTCGAAGCTCTTCGGGTGTGCCGAATCGTGAACTTGCGGCAAAGAAGCTGGTAACCTGGTACCCGAAAGCTGGAAAACCATTATTGATGGACATCCCGAGGAGACAGAAATGTAAACCTACATGCATAGTAGGGGTGCTCCATAATCGCCATCAGCTGAATGGTGTTGTATCCGAGCTTCTGGATCCGAGGGAGGACATCTTTCGTGAATTCTTTGTATGTCCCCACCCGGTGTTCTGACGTCGAAATGCCAACATGGGCCTCATATATCCTGACAGACTGTGGCTGTGGAGGGCGAGGGTGTTTAAATTGGTAGCGCTCCGCTACGGGCGGATTCCAAAACCGAGGCTCGTATGTCGGGGAGTATGTCATATCTTGGGTAACCCGGCGTATCCAGGCAGGTAGTCTCTCAATTCGAGTACCAGTGGGCAGGATCATAGATATCTGGCCCGACGAAGGATTTATCAATGTCGAGAATTGAGCTCATTGTTGAACTCACCTTCACTTTGGAGTCGTGAGGTATGGCGGGCTCACCTGGGGCTTTGGGAGGGAGCGTAATCTCCCACACCCCATACTGGTTCTTCGTCATCGGATGAGACATCCTGTTCCATCGATCTACAGTATTTCAGCATGAAAACATGTGCGCAAGCAGAAATTTTGGACAAACTGAAGTCTCCGATCAAGTTGGCCTCTTGAGCGTTCGGTGCCCACTCTCGGTACACCACGGTACCATCCTTCATTACCGTAAAGCCCATCACCTCATAGCCCTTCGTAAAATTTTCGTAACCTCCTTCATGCTCGAAGATGGCATTTTTCCACTGTTGGAATTGCTTGTAGCGGCGCTCAATAGCGGGAAGGAATGGCTCCAGATATCCATCGAGGCGGAGGATGTCTTGCAAATCGAGTTGCGTCTGAACCGACTTCTCGACCATGTCAATGTTCTGGCCACGGAGGTATAAAGTCAAGTCAGAGAGACGAGGCAAAGGCACCGAGCATTTTTACTTGCTGCCGTTCATCCACAAAGGAAACCGGGTTGAAGTATACGAACGCCACTTCCATATAAGTCAAATCGCGTTATGACCAGCAGGAAGATCTCATGGAATTCCCAGACATTTTTTCATTGAAAGCGTGTACAGCTAAACGACTGTCACTGAATCCACCCCTGTCGCACCCCATAAGCAATGACATCCCTTGCAGACTTGGGTCCACTCGACGGTGCAACCGTTTTCCTACGGGCTTTCAGTCCCTTCCGCGCTGAAGCGATGCAATTGCCCAGCAGCCTCTCCATCTCCACGAGGCAATCGTAACACTCTCGTTCATCACACCCTGTCGGTGACGGCACCCGAGTCTCTCCGCCAGTCTGCTTCTTGCCGGCTGGAAGCTTCAGACGTTTTTCATGTAGTAATTTGGTCACCAAGTAGTGCAACCACTATGACCAGACACGGATGAGTCAGAGGAAAGAAACAAACACATGCGCTTTTACCATTACGTTCGTGAAGGGATGAAAAGACTTCCAGGCGCCACCGATGAGGTCCCTCATCATCCTGTAAATATCATACTGGTAGTCGCCTACACGTGAGCGTTAGCAGCTGCACCGTGATTGAATCGCGAAACTAGCTCACCTTCCCCTTCAAATATCTCGTTATCAAAAGGTGTCCAATAAATCTTGGAACCGTGGGCGTCCGCAGCACTCATTCTCGATAAACCCAGGTCGATTATGGTAACCTTGACACCGAAGCAAGTATCGTCCATAGCGACCCGTGACGGAAGGCATTTGCTCGTTGACTTTTTCACAGGGATGCTCTTCACAAGAATTTGGCCCCAATGGAGATCACGATGCTTTTACAAGTTCGTCAGGCTCAACCAGAAGTAAACCTTAGTCCCAATCCGCCCGCGCACCTCGAAGTTTACCAAGCGCTCAGCTTGTTCAAGACCCCTTGCGACCTGCCAAAATATGCCACAAGCTTGGTGCCAGCCACATTTTGAAACGTTCTTGAACACAAACGACTCCAAGTCCGGCCCTCCATTTGGTAGTATGATAATGGCATAAACCTGCGTTAACCCGAATGAATCTAATGATGCTCAATGATGATGTAGGGGTCAGTAAGCTTTTGGAGCTTACCCGGCCGTATACTTTCAGAGCCCTTCTTCTCGTTGTATTCGTCCCATAGATCTAAAAGCAGCGACGGATACCTTCCCCTCACCACATACGTTTTCAGAAGTTTGACGAATCTGTCGCAAATTTCTCCGGTTTCCCTCGTTACAATTATTTCTTTCAAGACGTCCTTGGCATCACTAGGTGCCGGTATTTCATCCATTTCTAGATGCTTTAACTCCTCTTCGAACCGAATTGGAATGATTTTGAGTACAACGTCTCCGATACCAAATACCTCTGAGTACGATGCTTCTCCAATCTTGCAAAACCTCACATCTTCATCTTCTGCAGAAGACTGAACGATAGGATCGAATGGGAATGTCTCAATGAATGCAGAGAACTCGTATGGAGAAGTCTGGGCACATTCATTCAACAGAGGTACGAGATATCCCGGCTGTGCAGGTACTAAGTCATCGATTTCTGTGGCATCGGAAAGGTCTAGCTGCGCGAGGTCCAAAGAAAGGTCGGCCTCCGTCGGGGTTGAAGGTGTAAGTGGTGGACGACGAAATACTGAACGACTCGAACTACCGCGGATCGGTGTGAGCTGTCTTGGTTTCGCGATAGGAATAGGTGGAGCGAGAAATGATGGGACGGTGGCTGGACTGGGTCGAAAAGAAGGGGCTGGTACAGGTATCCTTGGTGGGGTCAAAGTAAGCGGGGGTGATTTCGGAGGTTTTTTGGAAACCTTGGATTTTCGGGATGGTACAGTTGGGAGCACCACCTCTGCACGCAGCGACTTTGATCTCAAGTAGGACTTCGGGAGAGGAGCAGGGGGCTTCTTGCGTACAGTGCCTTTATCATTTGCTTCGGACTCGTCAGACGAGATCACGATGGCACGAGGTCTGCGATTCGATCGTTTGGCGACGGGATGGGGTGAAACCACCTCCAAATCACTGTCATCACTGACGACAATAGGTGGAGGGCTGGTTGGCAACATTCTGCGACCTTTTCTATCGTCTCCAGTTGCAGTGCGCACTTGGTTTGCCTGGATCTCTGTGTGGGAGAGACGACGCTCTTGTGTCAACATATTTCCGTCCTCGTCCAAAACAATAATGTCAACGGCGATAACTGGTGCATGCGGCTTCAAGCTGGTGCGTGTCGGTTTAATGGTAGATGCTTTGGATTTACCCTTGATCCCAGAGGATGGATGCCCCGAGGTACCGTTGGGGCGAAGAGGGGTAAGGGGTTGGCGTATGCGGGTGCTTGATTCTAGTAGCTTGGACTGCATTCGCTTCGTGGCGGAGTCCCGCATTGCCATCCGGTGTACATTTCTGTTTTGAGCCAACGGCGAACTCCTTGGGGAGCGGTTTGAACCTTTAAATCTGCCAAGTCCTACATGAGGCTTTGCGGGAGAAACAATGTTTTCCCTCCTGAGGGTTCTGGTCGGAGGGAGGGCGTCCACGTCAGAGGCTGCTTCAGATGAGTTTGCTGATTCTCGGTCTTGTCGATCTGACGTGACATTGACGATCCGGGATCCCCGCCGGCCATATGAATTGACTTGCTTTGTCCTTGTCCCGAGCATTTCCTGGATGGTATCTGTAAAAAGAGTCGTCCGGTATAATCTTGTGTTGTCGAGGCCCTGGTATCGTTCAGGTGGTGGTTCAACAATATCTGGTCACGTGTAGCATAAGTACTGGTCTTGAGAGTGATCATTTCGGAGTGTCAAGTATGGCTCTTCCACAACCGCTACGGGTGTCTATCACCCCTCCTGAACTGGAACTGATTGCATCAGAGCACTTGGTTGAGATAGTCCCACTGATCGCAATGGAGAAAACGGCTTTCATTTCGGTCGAACGAACGTCTCCCTCCTCGTAGCTTGTTCTGATATACGATATCCAGGGTGCATACGGGCCACTGCGCCCCCCGAACAAATGTCGCATACCACTCTGGATGGCCATGAACTTGAAGCTGAAGAAAAAGTGCCATATTGTGCCCCCTGACTGGCTTACTGTTGGTATGTATGCGATACCTGTTCCCGTACCCCCTCAGTCTGGCTTAATTGGTGTCTTAGAGTTCCTGCAAGGCCGACTCTCGGAAGAAACGAGTGAATCGGAGTTCAGCCGTCTGCCATTTCGCTTCGCAGAGATCGCCAAGGTTATTTTGGACGTGTAAGAAGTTTATGCTGGCTTACCTTGACATTGCTTATATTACGCCAGAGCGTCCGATGACGTGCAGGGCGCAGAGAAGGTCAGGTCTCTATTGAAAGATTTACGCGAAGCACGCCAATCAAAAAGTCGAGATGGACTGAGTCAAATTGATAACAGTGAACTCAGTGTTCGTATCTTTCACTGGTACAATATTTCTATTTGAGTATCGGGTCTCTTTAGTTGCCCAACTTATGCTCGATGGAGATCAACGAAATCAGACCCTACTTCGTGAAAGCCATGGATGTCTTCACCCAACTTAGGGGCCAGGCCGAGGCCGTCAACAAGGATGCTGCTCACGAGGATGACAATGATGCGTGAATCAATCAGGCTATTCGCGTATATACGAGGCATCCATCAAGAAAAAAAGGGCGGGGATGCTATCCTCTGTACTTTATTGGTAAGTTATTTCACCGACAAAACGACACCAGAAAACCAAGTTAAAAGTTCCAGGAATGACACTAATTGGGGGCCGAAGTCGAATTATATCTACGTCCGGAGCTGATGGATCCGCTCCGACAAGATGTGGATCCGCTCCTGGATGTCTGATAGCTCCTTCAAGATCGTCGCTTCAGTTGACTAAGTGGCGGATCAACATTGGGATACACAAACTATGAAGGGCATACCTGTGCTGTATTCGGAAGCTTCCTGACCAATTCACTGAAGGATACTTTACTAATCTGCAAACCGTGCTCCGCCTCGGGGCCTTCAACAATGGGGTCAATGATTGTAGGATTTTCAAGATCGATTTCATCTTCGCCATTAAGCCACTGTATCACCCAAGACCTCTGCATCGATGAGGCTTCGAGGAAAGCAATAGCAGAGAGCGGAACGAAGAAGACAATAGTCATGACAAATCGATTCAGCTATCCAGGGCAGTCTTAGCTATGATCGTTATAGGTACGATCATGTCCGTACCTTGGCATAACGTTTTCCCGCGAGTCCACAGAGCCTGTAAATCCCGTTATTACTTGGCAATCAAGGTTCAGTTCGACCTTACTCCAGTGGCGCGATAAAGAGGATCTCGATAAGATTGAACGGTGCAGGATAAACATACGAATCTGGAGCTCTGATCAATGCAACTGTTTTCCATGCAAAAAATGTCATGTATTCAGCTTCTGCGTCATCAACAACCTGTGGTATGATAAACTCAGATAATAAGACCTGATAGGTGGACGACGATATTTACCTCGGAGTAGGCGGAAGCGAACAGAGAGATTAGGACGTTCAACAGAATCACCACTGTGGAGAGGTTCCAACTTCACATGAATCATGATGAGCGGAGAAGAAACATGTGGCAGGCTAACTGCTCACAGGTAATATAGCGCCAACCCTACAGGACTGAGCAAGAAAGGGCTTCAGTTAAGTAGATCCTCCCATCAAAAGCAACGATCTAACCTGGCTGCGAACTTTTCATAATTCGGGGATCTAGCCAAAGGTATTAGGCAAAGCAAACATGCATGCACGGGATAAAGAAATTTACTGGAGGAGGCCTTGCAACAGAACATTAATAACCTACAAGAACTCAGATGACCACGACTCATGACGCTGACACAAATTACGACTTACGGCGGACGTATCCTGAACCTCACCATCCGCGGCGTCTAGGGCATACATCGCCTGTGCGAACCCAGCACCCAAGAGGCACAACAGCTAGAAGCACCACAATAATGAGGTCCCATTCGCGGAGTAACCAGGTTTGTGCGTACTGAAAAGAAAATACCAGACTCCTGCAGCATTCGCGATACACAAATTTGCATAGTCCCCATATACCTATAGTATAAGCAAGAGAATAAGAGACCATCATAAAGTGAGGTTTCCAATTCTTACTGGTAGCCATCGAATATGGTCACAAGTTCTGCGCACTCTTTAGCAGGAAGTTCAGTAGGTATGAAATACAATCTTACTCATCCTGGATAACGAGGAATTATCTCGGGTTTGGTTCGGGAACAGCGAACAGGCTCACCAAATGAAAGGCGCGACAAAGCTCAGGACCTGGAAACTCTTTAGCCTAAGCTCGGCTGCCCGGCTGCCTGTTGCGTCAAAGCCAGCGATACGAAAGATGAATGCCAACAATAGTAACGCGTTGGTAATGAATGCAATGACGTTCCAGAACCCGAATGATCGCCGGGTTGCGTAGAGGATGAGTTTGTAGCCCTTTATTAAGGTCGGTGAGGTGTCATTTGGAAGCACCGCACAAAACATACTCTGTGTAAATCTTTGGCGTGATGAGGATCAGTAATTCATCCACTAAAACACCCGCAGAATCACCTTCAAGACAGAAGCCAAGCGCCATGATATACAGCACATACTCCCAGGGATCGAGTGATACATGATTTGGATTTAGTCGTTCGATCGGCTCTTTGACTATGCAACCGGAAAATTAGGTTGTGGGTATCAGTTAGCTCCTTTCTCACCAGCTTGTGAATATACACCCAAGAAAATGAACCAGACAACAATTCGGAAGATGTTCTGATACCTGCATAGCCTCTCAGATTGGATAAAAAGATCATAAAAATCCACTTACCGAGGTACTGACGTGCGAGAGGGATCAATATGGCTCCAGAAATCTCCACGCTGAGGTTTGTGGTACGGTATGTCTATTGAGGTGTCAAAAGAAGAAAGGGTGTCATAACGGCTGGATTACACTGAATATCATCGTGTTCATCGATGGTTTGGACAAGGACACCATTCCAGAGCGAAGTCACGACTGAAGGGTATCTTAGCATCCACCTCGCCTTCGTCTGAGACCATGCCTGAGACACTAACCATCTTGAGCCTCGGAGGAAGATAGAAAGATCGTGCTGCAAATGAAAATGATTAACAAAGTTGAAATCAAAAGCGGGAAACGCACCAATGATTGTCGATAGCAATTTCAAGGGCACTGGATGCCTCGCTAATGTCGTCGTCGCTTTCCCTATACCTATAGCGGTTGGTGATCACTGGGATGATCCTGTCCAGCGGCATCTGGTGTACAATTCTGCGCGCAAGCACCTCGCAAGCGACAGCTTGAATAATCGATCTTTACGAGCTCGTCCAAAGTATGCTGATTAGAGCACGTACCACGACCACGGTTTTCACCATAGTTGGCAGGGTCGCGTCGTGCTTCCCGAAGGAACTCAAAATGTGCTCGGAGGAGGCAGTAAGGGAGCTGAAAAAATATAACTCAGGTTCCTTCACGAGTTCCGGGAGTTGGAGGTGGGCCCACCGCGTCCCCAAAATCGCCGGCAGCTTCCATATAGGACAACATCACCAGTGGTGTGATGATTCTATTCGTAGGATCATTGATAATCTTCACATCGACTTCAAGAGGGAGAAGTCTCAGCGTTAACGCGCGCAAGCGTTTGATGAGCTCTGCAATCCCACATCCTTAGAAACCGTCGGTAGATATGAGCCCGACGCACTTGTGAGGGTATCTGGAGAGGGCTTCTCCCACTCAGGGGACAGCATATGGGCCTGTTCGTCCTCCGGGTCTTGATCGCGAAACATCTTTGTTGTCGTTCAAACGTTCAAGTGTCTTGGATGTTGCGATGCAAGCGTGAGCAGAACAACCTGGTCGCCCCTTACTACAGTGGCTGTGTGGCTGTGAGCAAAGTTCTCATCTTATCCACTGCGAACAATGCCGGTCAGTACACATTATGGTCCAGGCTGATCACAGCAATGGATAAGATAATACTCGTTTTGACGTGTGTAGGCTTATCATTCGTCCCTGAACGAGGTCGAGGACGCCCGACAAGTGGGTAACATGTCTATCCTTCCTATCAAGACCAAAATTCGTGGTCCAGCACCTGCTGGTACGCTTCGACGACTGCACCCCAATTCCAATCTATAACGCGTTTTCAGCTGATCCAGAACAAGCCGATATCATCGATGAAACGTTGGATCTTTTTCGAGCAAACTCTCTTTTCCGTAACTTTGAGATCAAGGGACCGGCGGACCGTCTGCTCATCGTGCTCATCCTCTTTGTGTCTGACTGTCTGGCCAAGATCAGTTCCGTTAAAACTGTCCCAGCACAAATCGAGGCATCCAAGATACTGAATACTCTTTCTGTGGACAACTTCCCGATCCCTGGAGATGCCAATTTTGCGTTGAGCGCTCACTATGCCGGCCCAGGGAATCGGGCAGACGCAGGTGCGAGACATTGATCTACGTGCCTACCCTACCACTAACAACTCAAGTTCTAGATTATCTCCGCACCTACTTGACACAGGTCCGTCAGGAACTAGCTGCTCGACTGGTGGAACGTTTGTATGCAGATGGCAGCGGGAAGCCGAGCAAGTGGTGGATGGCCTTCCAGAAGAGACGATTCATGAACCGTAGCTTGGGTTCGTGAAATGCAGTAACCCCGCCAACGCCGAGCCTATCTCTGTATCCCAGAATCCCGCCGTATACTAGTACTAGTGTTTTCTCTTCTCATTAGGATTCCTCCTACCATAGCCAATCTGGGGCATATCATCTTTGCCTCCTGATCTCGCTTTTGTCGAGCCGCCAAGTATCCCCGGTATCCAGTCTGGATCTGACCAGTTCCCCACTGCAACGCCACCTTCTCCACCTCTATCCACGAGACCCTTGAGCATCCGTTGCTCATCGCGTTCTCTTTTGCCGTCTGCCCGTTTTTTGGCTCGCATGTATTCCAGCTGATCTTCGCGAAGAACCAGACCATCCCCTGGTCCTGTCTTGGCAGACCCTGGCCGAGGAGCGGGTATCGAGTACTTCGTTCCGCGTAACTTGAACTGGAAGTTATTTTTGAGATGCAATTCCATAATAGGCGCGTCCGCAGCGGCATTTGGAGAGGAAAGTGTCACCGATGCTCTCAGCAGTGTCGGATTTCCGCACGAAGGACAAAACTGCTTTGAGTTATCCTTGCATATTCTAGTGGAAATCAGCAACGTACTTAAGGTACAGAAGGCCCATGCTCACTTGAAGCAAGCGTGACACCTGAGCACCCAGGTTTTCACTTTTTGTATTCGTTTACCTTCTGTGCCAACCAATGTCAGCCCCATCTGAAGCAGGACGTTCTGCATGGCAAAGTCTGCAGTCATGCACCCAGCCAAAATTATCTCTTCGTCAACCACTCGACGCCGCTTCTTCAGATCGCTATCCGACGAAGGAAGGAGGTCAAGAGCGCGAGACTTGTGTAGAGCAACATTGTCAGGAGTTATCCACTCTCCCGATCCTTCATCTTCATCAGTTGAAGGATCATCGTAAAGCGGCACTTCTGGCGTCAGCTTTGAAGCAGTATCGTCACCAGGGACAGAAGGCTGTGTGTCCAGGTTGCGAGGCCCGTTCCCAGCAGGCGATGTATCTGGTCGAGTTTCTATTGATAAATTCTTTGTCGCACGGCTGAGATCGTCAAAATCCTCTCCCTCAACAGCCTGTGGGACTGCAGAAAATGACAGCGATGAATTTATCGGTTCTGGATCCGGGTATGAAACCGCGGGTATATCCTGCGCGTCACCTGCGCAAACGGTCTCTGTGGTAGGTTGAGGTGCTTCCCCGTTTCCGGTGTTGTTTGATTCGATCTACGAACTATGATGAGTACGTTTCCAGAACGTCGAATGGATCAACTTACCTCTTTCTTTTGTTCTTCCAAGGCTGCATTCTCTTCAAGTTGCAGTGTATGGGTCAAAGCGAGGACGCATATGTCGGCGTGGGACAAGACGGCATAGTCACCGGTTTTTTTCGCATATTGTATTACTGTCGGACTGGTGAGCATAACAAAAGCAGTCACGGGACATGGCGAGCACCTTGAGCGAGTGAGGCAGGATCAGGACTCCGGATATCGACCCGGACACCTGTGGAGAGCCCCAGCTGGTGAAAGTGTTCCCGTGCCCGTTTATCTTTGAGCTCGTCCAAGACTTGCGGGACGGTAATGTAGGTGTCCGCCAAGCCTCGCAACGGAGATAGAGAGAGAAGAGGGCCTGAATCTAGGACAAGATTTTTACAGTGCCGTGACATGGCGTTGGTAGTGGTCCAAGTCACGTTGGATCTAATCTTGATTATAGGCGTGGGAAATACCTCGTGCGCCCGACCAGCAGCCGAGTATTTAAAAGCATGATAGACACACTCAAAATTGCAGCGATTATGGCCCCCTTGAAACAGTACGTGGTCCATCAGATCCACCCACATTCGCTCATCAAATCCCTAGATACCGCATCGTCGTTCTCCCGGGCGATGGGATCGGTAGGACATCCCTCTCCAGTGCACTCGCTCACGCTGACAATCATAATCTTCGAGGCCCCAGTGTTGTCGCGCAAGCTACGCGAGTATTGGAGCTTATCTCCGAAACATCGTCCACAACGAAGCTCATCCTCGAACCCCATGATTTTGGAGGTTGTGCCATCGACAAGCATGGCAAGCCTCTACCCCCTTCAACTCTCAAGGCTTGCCAGGAGGCAGACGCCATACTGATGGGTGAGCTTGACATATGGCGATTGTCGTGGAATTCACCATCCTCTAGGTTCGGTTGGTGGCCCGAAATGGGGTCCGGAGGCCAAGGTTCGCCCAGAGCCGGGCCTGCTTGAAATTCGCAAAGCACTCGGACTGTACGCCAACGTCCGACCTGCCAATTTTGCATCCGACTCCCTGCTCTCCTACTCCCCTTTGAAGCCTGAGATCGCCCAAGGTGTCGACATGATCGTCATCCGCGAACTCATCGGCGGCCTCTACTTCGGCCCTCGCCAAGAGCAGGGTGACGGGGACACGGCATACGACACCATGGTGTACAGCGTTCCAGAGGTACAGAGAATTACACGTGTTGCAGCAAAGATTGCATTGGCTGCGAACCCACCCCTCCCTATCCACTCGGTCGACAAAGCCAACGTGCTCGCGAGCTCGAGACTTTGGAGGAAAGTTGTAGTCGAGACCTTGAAGAAGGAATACCCTCAACTAACCATCGATCATTACTTGGTCGACACTGCCGCAATGTTGATCGTATCCAGCCCCAAGAAGCTGAACGGGGTCATTCTCACCGAAAACATGTTCGGCGACATGTGCGTACCTTCTGCGCCACTCCCTACACTTACACTTGCCTGAGTATCCTCGTCCCTAGTCTTTCGGATGAATCCAGTGTAATACCTGGCTCTCTCGGCTTGTTGCCTTCTGCATCCCTCGCAGGAGCGCCGGCATCGCCTTCAGATCCATCATTCAAGCCCACATCGGGCATTTATGAACCGATCCACGGTTCTGCGCCAGACATTGCTGACAAAGGAATCGCAAATCCTGTTGGAACCATCCTCAGCGCTGCGATGCTCCTGCGGTACTCTCTTGGACTTGAAAAGGAAGCTCAAGCTGTTGAAGCTGCTGTCCGCAAGGTTCTGGATGACGAGAGCATCGGGGGTTATGGCACGAGGACAGCCGACTTGGGTGGGAAGGCCACCACCGTTGAACTTGGTGACAAAGTGATTGAAGCACTAAAACAACTGCTTTAAGTACATTGGGGCTGTCGGTGAGCACGGAGAAATAAGAATATAACTGTGCCTCGCTGGCTGCATTTCGAACTAGCAGAGCTCTCTCAAAGCCAATGATTCTCACGCCACATCCTCGGATGATGGAGATACGCATGCGTTCATCGGGACCAAGTCATTTTCTACAAGAGGAACAAAAATCCAGCATATAAAGAGCGAATGTTCACTACACACAAAACACCCGCAAGCCACCGACAATGCCATTTCTGGGCTAGAACATGTTCGCCAATTTGCTTGCAGCGACCCTTGCGTCCAACCGTGACCGCGAGGATTGCACGCGCATTGATTGCGACAAATTTACCGGAGCCAAACGTGCGAGAGGATCAAGAATTTGTTGTTGTGTATTCGTCAATGCTGCCGACGAAGTAGAGAGAGGATCTGTACCAGTAAGAGGATGGCTAGGCAGTGGGGAAATAGGCGTAGACGTTTGTGCTGTACCGCTGAGTGGTCCCTGGGGGAATGAGGACGAAGAAGAAGAAGGCCCAGTAACCTGAGGTCCGAAGGTTGAAGGCGTAGGTTTCACGAACATGGATTGAGTCCCATCTCCGAAACGCCCACCTTGCAACGGGCCAGAAATTGGCGCAGACGATGGAGCGGTCGAGTTCCGTGCTGTTGCTGTGGACGGGCCAGCACTTGCTGACTGTGAAATGGCACTGTGTGGTCGGAACACAGTTTGGGTTGCCGGAGGTGTACCAGCGGGGAAACCACTGGATGACCGCGGGATAGGCGGCGCAATGGCTGCGGTCCTCATTTTTGGCGGGATATCGTCCTCCAAAGGCAGGACGATGGAAGGTTTTGGGTAACCATTAGGTTTCGGCGGGGCAACTTTCTGGTTGGCGATGTTGACGTCTCCCCTGAGAGATTCGAGTTCCCTGAGCAACTGCTTCTCGTACTGGATAGAGGAGCGTGCGTGCTCAATCAAGGCAGCAGTTATATCGTCGGTCACTGTCTTGGTATGCGTTGCTAAAGCACGATGAAGATTTTGAGAGATCCCATTGGCGCGTTGTGCAAGTACTTGTTCATATTTGTTGGCCTGTAAAATTACTTCAACGGCCTGTATTTCATGCGGAGAGACCATTACCTCTTCCAATTCTTCCAGCGCTTCGTCCACGCGTTCAGGTCTGATATTAGAGCTAGCCTTCAACCTCTCTATGTTCCTTCTCTTTGATATCGCCGCTCTGACAGCGGCCTGGTACTCCTCCAAAACACCAGCTCGATGGAGGAGCGCCTCCTTGGCAGAACGTGCGTTCATCCCTTGATAGCCGAATGTATCTCCAACGACAACACAGTCACTTATGGACTGTGCTTGGTCGAGGTCAGCGACACTATGCCACGCCCTTCCCAGTTTTCGTAGTGCGTTCCCCAGTGGGGGATGCGCTTCTGAGGACGCGACATTAATCAGCTTATTTCCCATTTCAGCATGTGCAGTGGATAACGCTGTCATGGAATTCAACATTTAGGTTGAGTTGTGAACACGGGCAAAGAGAACACTTACATCTCCTGGTAATTGAAAGCTTATCGATAGCTTTGGCAGCTTCAAAGAATTGTGTTTCAAGTTTGGTAAGCTCGAATCTGGCACGCTGGAGCCCTTCATCTTCGTCAGGCACACCGCGGCGGATAAGTCCAAAGCCAGAGCTCGTTTTCCGCCTTGGGCGGGGCATCGGCTGATAGCCAAAATCGCTCTCGATGAATGACCGCAAGTCCTCATCATGCATAACGATCGGGTCCTCGCATATCCGCGTCAACCATCTCTGCAACATGATTCGTACTAGGCGATCGTCCTCTTCGTCTGTCGGCGCTGAGGTCTGGGCAAGGGGAAGAGCGGGGATGATAGTGTGCGGACAATTGTTGAGCAAGGCGTCGTAGAACTGTTGAAACTCGACGAACGAGCGGGAAACATTGCGATATGTCGTGCCCGTGAAATTGGAAAGGTTCGTCTGGGCGTACGAAACAAGCCAAAGATTTAGCGGATGCCAACTAGTTTCATGGGTACATTACACACTTGGGCATCAAACTTGAAGAGAATGTCCCTTCTGTTGCGGTCCAACCCAGTAATCCGCACACGAAGATAAGGCTCACTCTTTTCATATTTTACCCCATTGGAACCTACAGTAGCTTGAGGAGAGATGAGACCAGGTTCCGGTGCACCGTATATTTTGGGCTCTTTTCCGAAGAGGCCGTCTGACTCGATCCTTTGCGTTATGATGGACGATGGCGAGGCACGACGAAGATTGGGTATCGGGGAGTTGGGCTCGTGTGGGGTAGTCGGCCACGGTGGGGTGGACTCGTCTCCATTGGCGAAGATGGAGCTTGTCGAACTAAGCGGATCGAACATGGCAGACCTCTTCAACAGCGAAGCAGACCCGCCAGCACATATAGCGAATTATGTAATCACACGATGCACATTAAATAAATAGTAGTAACCAGTAGAACCGAGATAAATAAGCTCTAAGATTAGTGCTGCACTACTGCATCTCCCTCCCATCAATCATGCTGAGAGGTAACATGTGCCCCATCCGTAAGACCTTTGCCCGGAGGTACTTGTTCAGGTCCGCACCCCACGCCATATCCCCACCAATCATGGTGGCACCTGCCTTGCGACTCTCAGGCACACTCGAGGACCGGGCTGACTCTGGTTGGCACTTCCATGACCTCGGTACCATCGGAACGCGCTCGAGTACTCGTAGCCCCTCCTTTTCGAGTGCTATAACTTTGTCTGGGTTATTCGTCAACAACCGGATATTCTCCCCTTGCTCCGAGCCCAACCCAAGATCTCTCAAGATAGCTACCGCGATATCGTAACCACGTTCGTCGGCCTTGTGTCCTAGCAGGAGGTTGGCGGTGACGGTGTCATGTCCCACGTCCTGGAGGTTATAAGCCCGAATCTTGGACAACAGGCCAATCCCACGACCCTCCTGTCGGAGATAGATCACAGCACCCCTGCCGGGCATAGCTGCTGAAGTCGATGTCGAGACCTGGATAGGCTGGGAGATGAGGCGAATAGCCTCGTCGAGTTGCTCTCCACAATCACAGCGCATGCTTCCGATGGTTTCACCGGTGAAACATTCGGAATGGATCCGGACGAGCGGCGGTGGAACATCTGTAGGCCGACGAGGTTGATCTACGGGTCGAGAAGCGACTTTGGTTTCAGGGGTAAGTCTCCCTACATAGGCACCCCTCAAAATCCGATCTTCCTGTGTTTCGTCGTCACTCCATATGGCATCGAGGGAGTGGCTACGTATGGGCGGTGCGGTGGACTGGTTGTCTATGGAATATTGCGCGGGGTCGATGACAATTGCGAGGTGTTCCTTGTTGTCGCGGTTATTGTGGTAGAGATGTAGGAAGACAGTGCCGTGAGGAGTGGGTATACGGGTGCGAGCCATGCACCGAACTTGAACTCCCAATTCGGAACGGCGTTTTTCACGTGACAGGGATGGTTCATCGGCCGATGATGGCGGGGGCAGCTCCCTTTTACGAGATACAGACGACAAGAGTATCTCAGTAGAATGCGGTGAGCTGATTGAGTGCGGTATATTTTCTTTCTCCTCGACCTCTAGTGGTTGCTCCTGGGCTTGTAGACGCAGCCTTCTCGGCGCTTGCTTACTGACATACGTAGGTAGCTTGTGGTCTGGAATTGCACCCGAGTCATCCGAACGTTTGAGTTCGGGGCTTTGGGAGAGCGGCAAATGAATGGCATGACCAGAGTGATTGCGAGTTATGTGAGGGCTGGATGCAAAAGCAGCAGTAAAAATTAGGGAATCGAGCGCTTCATCTCTCCTGGAATGGGACCGTTTCAAAGATCGGGAACGGGTAAGGAGATCCTGTATGGCATCGGACTCTGCACTGAAGTGAGACAAGAGGATTGGTGATTCTGCAAGAGCCATCAAGGGAGGGCGAATCGTGAAGAAGCGACAGTAGTGTGGTGGGAGGTTGCTGATGATGATGTGATTACAAGGATGTCTATAAATTAGCCTATGTAGTGCACGTGACAGACTCTGAAACGCAGCGCCTCGCCGTTCTCACTGACTCACATCCTTGCGAACCGGAGCGAGGCAGGTCTGTTCTTCTATCACCGGGTCGGGCAGACTGGAATCAGACTGGCGGGCCTTGCCAACGAGGTGTCCACCGACATTCTAGTGTGTTTTGGGAACCCGAGAACAGCCTGAGAGGTTGAAACGTTCAAGTTGACGTATCGCCCGCTATCTCCTAAGCTAGGCACCGACAACTGTCTTTCACATACTGGCAACGGGTACATAGCATAGATGACATTGTGATCGCAGGGAGGTTCCTGGCATCCCGCCAGGGTCGCACCAATTCCTTGCCAGTGCAGGCTCCTGCCGCAGTGGCTATTAAATTCGCAGATCCTGTGGCGATGTGACTGATCACCTATATGAACCTTAAAAAACCGCGTTCGCCTTGCACCTCCCTCGTGTTCTTCAAGTTTGCTGCTGACTTGACCTCTTTTTAAATAGTTGCCCATTCCGAATTTTACTAGCACTCTCAGCACCCTCAGGTCGCCGGGAAATTCTTTGTGTCGTCTCGGTGGAGTCGCCGTCAGGGTAACATCCGTCTCCCGTAACGCTCCATCGGCATTGCCTAGACCTTCAACGGACCAAGCGAAAGAGCAGAAATAATACAATCATTGTCTCTGAAACACATAAAGTACCACGTCACACGCGTACTCCCATCATCACACTCATCTTGCGTCCTGAACCAGCGCAGGATTCCTCTCCATGGCGAACGACGACTCGGAACATCCTAACACTGTCGTCCAGGCTGCACAGGGCCCCGGGTCAGAGGAATCATCGCCTAGGATATGCAAAGAGTGAGTAGTGAATAACTTCAGTCGCCCCCTGGACAGGCGCCAAATTGTCAACTTGCGTGTGACAGGAATGATACCGATATGAACCAACCCCAACCGTCGAATCCCCCGGAGACGCCTACTCTCCCTCCCGGTGCAACTCTGAATGGTACGCGTGCACCGGAACCCATGGGCCTGCCAGAAAGGCATCAAAGTGCCCTTCGTCACATCCGCACACTCGAAGCCCACAATGAAAAACTATACGAAGATAACTGCCGGCTGGTAAACACGGTAAACATGCTCAACGATCGCTTAGCACTCTTCGGCGCACCCCCAAGTACACAAGTGCTCCGCCTCGCGGACATGCAAGAAAAGTTGTGTACAAGCGAGGCGAATCGGGCGGTGATCAATCGAAAGTACCAGGAGCTGCTGCAATACACCTCAGTTGGCTCTGCACCACATCATATCGGCGAAGAACTACTAGCCACCCGGGAAGCATACGCATCGCTCGACAGGGAGTATCGCCTCTTGCGGGATAAGTATATTAGGCTGAAAGCTGTCACGGACGTGTCACAGGGTACGGGTGAGTGCAGTCCTTGGTTCCCTGAACGTCGACACCGGGGGGCACTGACCCGACCTCCGCCTCACATGTAGTACGGGGCCTTATTCCGATAGTACGGTCCGAGGTAGGTTGGCTCGTGATATCCTGTTCATTTCTTCACCGATGTACTTGGTGCCAGTCCGCAACTACTACGCAGTTTCGTGCCCACGATCAAAGCCGGAATAGTCTCGCATCACCCACAACTGCGATATCCCCTGGTTCCTTTCAGCCTTTTCTGGATGAAAGAGGAAATCATCGGCGACGCAGTTCCGAAGGCGTTATGGCCCAGGTTCGTTGTATCATCTAAGTTCTGCAGGCTACTCAATCTAGTTTTTAGCCGTCACTCCGCTCAGGCCCAACTCCTATAGCCACGACATGGTTAGCGCCTCTCCCCACTCCACCGCCAAGCGCACCCCTATTTGGTGCCCAGATTTCGCCGACAGGCTTCCGGGTCCATGCACCGGCGCCTGCTGGGTCCCTTCCGCTTGCGCACCATCCGCAGATAACCCACGACCCACGTGCCTTGTCTGGGCTGCCCGCCGTCACTCAATCCCGACATCTCGTACAGCAAGGTGTTTCAGAACAACATAAAGCAGCTATCCCCGGTCAGCGCGGCGGCGAGATCACGGACACCACCAACAATGAACCAGTCCCATGTGGTAAACAAAGCCCAGCTCCCGCGTTATTGAACTGGAACCCGCGCCCACCAAAGCGACCAAACTCTGAACTCCCGACTTCTCCGGTCCTGGAACGGAAACATAAGAGTCCCCGAATCGAAGGAGAGGCCGACGGTCAAGCGACAATTGATGCTGACCCGTGCTCAGCAAACAAGACGCTTTCACCCCCAGCCTCCACCTATCATCACGAGGATCGCAAGTTGACCGTACCAGACTCGGACGTTCGATCATATCAAGACTGTGTGAACCTCATCTTTGAAAAGGACGCTGATGTTGAGAATGGCGTCTTTTGCGGTCTATGCTTGTCAGTTTTGTTAAAATTTATTCCTCACTTGTGGCAGATGATTCAATTTTCGACCAGCGATCGCCACGAGGCGAAAATGATCCCGGAGCCACCTGACGTATTGGTTCAACCCGAGTTCGATTTTCTCGTGAGGCACTGTATGACTATGCATCCTGCCGTATGGGATGATCTCCGTCGCAAGGCTTAGGGAGAGGCGGCCACTCGTGCGGTACTTTATCGATATCCTACGGTCGTTTATACTTCACTGTATCCTCTCTGATAATTATAGGTAGACGTGTATCCAGCATAATTGAAAGTCAGTCGTGGCGGGAACATCATGTTGAACAGCCCTGCCAGGTTGTTAAAAGGATGGTGGGCTTCATTAACCTTGGGTGAGTACATTGACAGCCGCATCACGAGAACGGGAATCCCCCCGGTACGTGCCTTAGTCAGCTTGTCTGTACCTAGCATTTTACAGTTCTAGCAGCAGCTACCACCATAGCCCAGTTGGGTGTAATTGGTGAACTTATCCTGTGTAGCTGATATATTGCCAGTACATTCATGTCTGTTGCACAGAATTGCTTCACTAAGGGCCGGAAGGGTTGTTGTGCAATAGCCTATCAACATGTTGAGTGTGGGTTCCTCCCAGGGCAACTAGTAAGGGACTTGCCAAGGGACCTGCCAGGTGCAATACCAGGATGCCAGTACCATTCCTGATCTTTCACTCCCTCCTTCAAGTTCGAGATAAATCTGTTGAAAAGTCAAGTGGTGGGAATGAGTGGTGATCAGGTGAGTCAGAACAACACCGGTTATTTGTAATAGTGGACGACGAGTACACTAGCACAGTAGCACTAATATGTACAAAATAAGGTTTCTACATACTGTATAGTAGCAGCAAGAACCCAAGTGATTATCCAATCAACAAAATCCTCATTCAAACAAAGACAATGTTTGATCCACTTTCTTTACCCTGATGGCTGCCTTGATCAGATCACAGAGTGGATCTAGGTCATGCTTGGTAATGTCCCTCATTGTACTCAATACGTGCAGTGCAGAGGATTTCAGCTCTACATTGTTGCACTCAGGTAGTGGGGAGCTAAATGCAGGGTAAAGCTTGATCCAATTTTTGGTGTGACATAACATGGTGGCCAAACTGCCCATGAGGAAGGCTGCACAGAGCTTTGCGGAATGCATTTTCAGGTTCAACTCTCAACATCAAGGTTTGTACTTGTGTGCTGTAGCTTTGAGGTGGCACTGTGAATTCTGTTGAGGTCTGGGAGAGTAGCAATCTGGGAAGCTGCAACTTCCACTCTAACATAGCTACCTTGGTCAGGAACAGTGTGCAGACGAAGTGGCGCCCACATATCCACCTATGAATTGAGTCCCAATGCATATTCTGTGGTATTGAGAGGTAGGATGATTGAATCTGACAATTGGAGGGTGAGAAGGCTGTTAAAGACTGTACAACTCCTGGGCGGAACTCTGGAACTCTGGAGTTTCTCAGACTTGAGGGACATTGGCTTCAGCATGCGTGCTACGCCCTTGCTGATGTTCAGTTCCAGATTTTGGAATAAGTCAGAGCAGAGTGGAGATCAAGATGAGAGGGAAGGAATTATGCTCAAGTTGATAATCAAGCTAAGTGACTAGTACTGATGGTACAATTTACTGTATATACTATGTATATGTACTGTGGAGTCTGGATGCAGAGCAGTGCTCCAGAGGTATGAAAGTACTGAACTGCAGAACTGTCACAGAGAATACTAATGAGTGGGCACTGAGTACAAAAGAAGTCTAAGTCAGGAACAGATATGGAGAGATGAAAGTAGAAGCATAGCCAACTCTGACAAACTCCGGAGGACCAGAGTTGGAGAAATGTATGGATATGACAGTATCCCCCTCTTAGGCTTGAACCCCTAAGAGCTTTAAGAGTGGACAATGACAGCAGAGTGCGGAGTGGGGCAGCGTTTGGAGGTGGGTATAAAGGTCCGGGGGTGAGTGGATTTCGTCCTTAACCTACAACCACAACTGTTACGATTTCTTCCTTTTTACATTAAATTCTTTCTTTTGTGTCACCGATTTCCTAATTGGCTCCTTGCTCTGTTCTAGAACCTTCTTACCACTTTTATGAAGTGCCCTCCACCTAAACACAGCTTCCTTTTTGCATGCTGCACATGGTAACCTTTATCCCATTTCTACCTACCTTATATGGACGTCCTTCCATTTCATGTGCTATCCTGCACAGCTTCTTTCCTTCTATCACACAGCCAACTCCTTCCCTTTTTATCCATCTTGGTCCTTGTACTATGGACACTGCTTGGTCTGTGCCCCATGTCACCACTATTTAAGTAGATGACACCTTATATGTACTCCTTAACTTTGACCTGCTCAATACTACCCTTGAAGCAGTTCCCAGATCTCTCTAAGTCTATGCATTACTTCTGAGTGTGTGCTCTTTGTCTTCATTGCTCCTTGACTCCTTGATAGGCAAGTTAGCTTGTCAGGAGTGTTTGTAGAAGTCCTATGAACTCTTGAACATTATAGAAGCCCTACGACCCCTCGAGACCCTAGTCCTCATCCTCGTCACTTTGAGCCTATGTTAGTCCTTACCCAGGCCTAGCATAACAAAAGGTCAAAGTTCTCCTCAAACGGAGCTACCACCATAGTAGTGTCCTACCATAGCTCACAGAAACCTTCACCCTTTTCATTGGTATGCACCACGAGAACCCACACCTGCCAAGTCTTTTCCTGAACCTTCTCACTCAGATGTCAAGGAAGAAACCCTTGATCCTGATACCACTCTTCTCTTTCCCCAAGAGGAAGAGTTCTCCCAAGATCTTTCCCACCAATTCTCCTTGGGGCTCTCCATTCCTAGGAACCCCACTCCACCTTCTCCCACTGCCACTGCCGCTGCCCCATTCTTTCCCCTACCACCACAGCCACCACCTGGTCCCCTCCTCTCTTGCTTTCCTCTGCTGCTGCCAACCCCCATGTCTTTCCTGAAATCCACTGAACTCTGTATCAAAGTCCCTGAGGCCTATTATGGCTCCTATGACAAGTCCATGCACTGGTTAAATGCAGTGCATTTCTACCTCCTAGTAAACAAAGCAGTCTACAACACCAACGAGAAGCAAATCGCCTTTGCTCTCTCCTACATGACCAAAGGCTCTGCCTTGACCTGGGCATCCACCTTCCACCAAGTGGCCACTTCAGGAACTACTATCTCTTTAGGAACCTTTGCTGACTTCATTATCAAATTCAAGACTGCCTTCAAACATCACAACATCACTGGAAACACCATTACCTGGCTTTCCACTAAGCGTATGGTCAAGAATCCCAAGAACAACTCATGTTCGCCCACTTTTACTGAATACGTATCCATCTTCAAGAACCAAGTTGCCCTTGCTGGTATCACCAATGAGAATGTCCTTATCAGATACTTCTCTGCTGAAATCCCCCCTGTGCTCATGCACTGCATCATATCCATGGACAAAGTTCCCGAAAAGTCTGAGGAATGGTTCAACAAAGCCATCGCCTTCCAAACCCAATGGGAGCATGCTGATGAGATTGTCAAGAGGAATTCAAAAGCCTCTTACCAGACCTACCACTCCTTCTCTGGAACCACCATGAAACCACATGACCCCGACACCATGGTCATTGACATCATCAGAGTCTCCAAACTTACCCCAGAAGAGCGCAAACACTGCATTGAGAAGAAACTTTGTTTCCACTGCTGAAAACCTGGACACCTCAGTATTGCCTGCCCCACCTTCACCCAGAAGACCCATTCTAAGGTCCAGAAGGTGGAAAGTGAGGAACTCCCAAAGTTAGAGGAGATTGATGAAAATGATGAAACAGTGGTGTGGAACATTGCCTTCAAACCATTGGATTTTTAAACAGGAAAGCCTCTTCGATGCAAAACTTTCCTTTCTTTTTGTGTGCTAGTGTATTTGTAAAAGCTTCACCTACCATGCAAATCCCAACCAAGCTTATTGTTCCTGTGCACATGATGAAAGCTGTTGAAACCCGAGCACTCATTGATAGCAGTGCAAATATTTCTTGCATCAACTGGGGCTTTGTCTGAAAACATCACCTACCAACCATCCACCTTGAAAAACCCATCCAAGCCAGAAACACTGACAACTCCATCAACTCCCGAGGAATAATACACTTTATCTCTATCCTCTTTCTTGACATAGGAGGAGTCACCTGACAAGTAACTTTCCACGTCCTCAATCTGAGGAACAAGAACGTCATCCTTGAACTCCCTTGGCTTAAACAAATCAATCCCACCATTGACTGGACCAAGAGAACCCTAACCCTCGATGAGTTCCTTGACCAAACACAAGAACTCCTCCTTGCTTCCTCCACCAACACTAAATGCCACAAGTTCCACTTTGTTTGCTTTTCTGCCCCCCCCCCTCCCCCCCTCAACATGTCAATGTCAATGCCATCTCTGATTGCCATCTGTTCGCTTATAACGATTGGGAGATGAAGAGTGAGTTTGTCTCCTGTGCCCTCCAGAACAGGGCCATCTACTGCATCATCCATAGTAGATTCTGTTTCATTCCCATGGGCTTCCCAATTATTACCAAACTAACTACTGCAATGGAGTTAGCTACTGCCACTGAGAAAGCCAAACCCAAGAAAATACTTTCCTAGGAATATTCCCAATTTGCTTCTGTATTCTCCAAAGAAGCCAACAACCATGTCCCACCTTCCTGACCCTATGATCATGAGATTAACCTTGACAACAACTTCACCCTGAAGATTGGGAAACTCTATCCCCTCTCTCCTGAAGAACAACAGGCTACTGAGGACTTTATCAATGAAAACCTCATCTCCAGAAAGATCTGCCCATCAAACTCTCCTCAGATGTCTTCCTTCTTCTTCATCAAGATGAAAGATGACGGACTACATTCTTGTCAAGACTATCGCTACGTCAATGAGCACACCATTTGTGATGCCTATCCCCTTCCTCTGATCTCTGACCTTATTGATAAACTATGTGATGCTAAAGTCTTTACCAAATTCAATGTACAATGGGGATACAACAATGTATGAATCAAAGATGGCCACCAATGGAAAGCTGCCTTCATCACCCATAAAGGACTCTTTGAACCAACCGTCATGTTCTTCGGCCTCACCAACTCTCCTGCCACCTTTCAATGCTTCATGAATGACTCTTTCTGAGACATAATAGCTGAAGAATGGCTGGTCATCTACATGGATGACCTCCTCATTTTCTCCCCCAATGACCAACTCCATGAGGAGCATACCAAGCATGTCCTCTAGCACATGGCAGAACTTGACCTCCACCTGAAACTTGAGAAGTGCACCTTCGCAGCCTCCAAGCTAGAATACCTCAGAATGATTGTCAAACCAGGCCAACTTGCCATGGACTCCATCAAGCTCGATGGAATTGCCACCTGGCCTACCCCTACAAAAGTCAAGGATGTCAGGTCCTTCCTTGGCTTCGCCAACTTCTACCAACACTTTATCCCTGATTATTCCAACATTGCCTGCCCCCTCATTGACCTCACCAAGAAGAACCTTGTTTGGGATTGGACTCCCTTCTGCCAAGACCCCTTTGGCTTCCTCAAATGTCTCTTTCTCTCTAAGCCCGTTCTCCACCTCCCTAATCTCTCTGCCCTCTTTGCCATTGCCACTGATGCCTCAAAACATGCTTCCGGCACCATACTCCTTCAAACCAACCCCAATGGAGACTGGCATCCTTGCTCCTACCTCTTGGAATCGTTCTCCCCTGCCAAATGCAACGATGACATCTATGATTGTGAACTCCTTGCTGTCATCTGCGCCCTTAAGTCCTGGCAACACTATCTCCATGGTTCTCCATTTCCCATCCAGGTCTTCACTGACCATAAAAACCTCACCTATTTCCACCAACCTCAAGCTTTCAATCACCGCCAGGCCCACTGGCTTATTGACCTTGCAGATTTTGATCTCAAGATAGTCCACATGCCCAGCAAACTTCTCGCTGGCCCTGATGCCCTTTCCCACCATCCCGACCTCCTTCCCACCTCTGACACCAACAATAAAGGGGTTACCCTTCTCCCTCCATTGTTCTTTGTTAACCCCATCAACACTGCCCTTTCCCAACACATTGCATCTGCCTCCACCAGCAACTCCCTTGTGCTCCAAGCCCTCCAATCAATGCATGAAGATATTCCACTCCCTTTCTGCTCTCACCTTGCCAACTGGAAACTAGAGAGTGACGTCCTTACCTACAAGGGACGTGTCTATGTCCCTGCAGACAATTCCCTTTGCCGCTCCATTCTCCACCGCTGCCATGACCATGACACCGCTGGCCACCCAGGCTTCCTTAAAACCCGCCAACTCATTTCCACAGAATTTTGGTGGCCCAGCCTTGCCTCTTATGTCTGCCAGTACATTGAAGGCTGTGCCATTTGCCAACAGAATAAAGTTAATACTTATCCCACAGTCCCACTGCTTATCCCCATCAAATCTGTCACCACTCACCCCTTCCAACAAATCTCCTGTGACCTTATCACTGATCTCTCCGTCTCCACCAACTTTGATTTCCTATTGGTCATGGTTGACCATGGGCTTACTAAGGGGGTAATTCTTTGCCCCACAAAGAAGTCTATCACTGCCAAAGGGATTGCCTCCCTCTTATTCCATAAAGTATTCCTTTGCTTTGGACTTTTCAATAAAGTCATCTCTGATCATGGACCCCAATTCACATCTGCCTTTGCCTGTGAACTGGGCAAACTCTTGAAATGCGACCTTTCCCTCTCTACAGCCTATCACCCTCAATCCAATGGCAAAACTGAGCACATAAATCAAGAAGTGGAAACCTATCTCCACATCTTCTGTGGCACAAATCCAACCTCATGGTCTGATTCTATCTTCCACACCGAATTCGCCCACAATCACTGCATCCACTCTATTATGGATCAATCACCATTCTACCTCATGATGGGATATGAACCCCACACCCTTCCTTTGGTGATCACTGATACTTCCATTCCTGCCATGGAAACCCACCTAAAAATCCTTTCTGCTGCTTGCAACAAAGCCCTTGCCACCCATGAACTCGCCCACCAAGTAATGTCTTCCCGTTCTCACCAAGGCTTTAAACCCTTTGCCAAAGGAGATAAAATATGGCTCAAAGCCAGAAACCTGAAATGTCTTGTTTCCAACCCAAAGTTCACCCCAAAATGAGAAGGACCCTTCATTATCACAAAAGTCTTATCCCCTATCGTCTACCAACTCCACCTACTAAAGACCTGGAAGATCCATCTGGTCTTCCACACTTCTCTTCTATTCCCATATAAAGAGAACTCTGTTGATGGAAAGAACTTCCCTGTGCCACCCCCTGACCTTATTGATGGAGAAGAAGAATATGAAATCAAGAAGATCATTCACCACCAGGGATCCCTGAACTCCCACTCCTTCCTAATCCAATGGAAAGGATACTTCGCCGAAGAAGACTCCTGGGTACCTGAGCAGGACTTGAAACATGCCAAGTCTGCTCTCGCCATGTACAAAAAGCTCCACCCCTCCATCTTTCCCTCTTCATTCTCCTCACTGAAACCACCATGTCAACCAATGCCTCCCACACCATCTCTATTGTTTTGTCTCTTTCTACTTCTATTATTGATGATACTTCTTGCCTGTCATCTACTGAACCCCAAGCAGGATGGGGCTCTCCCTCTCTCGTACCTAGCAATTTCCCTCCTGTCTCTTTTGCAACTATTCTTACTCCTATTCATTCTATGACTATTCCCCTCTATGCCAACCACCTCCGTGATGACTTCCTGGACTTCCTGAACATCCATCTGTAAAACAACACCCTTTGTACAGATCTGTACAGATCTGTACAGCCAGGTTACTATCTGTACAGGTCTGTACAGAGTCCAGACCTGTCACCTCTTGACGACCAATTTATCAGATTCCCCCCTTCAGACGATATATACTTGAATTGTTTGAGAAATCTACTAAGACATCGAGGGCTCCCTCCTCAGACCATGTACCAACTTGGTATGTTGGAGTTCTTGGATGACATCGACTACTACATGCAGGAGTTAGCCCAATGACACTCCCCCAACTCCTCCCTCTCCTTTGTCAGGGCTTTGTCCACCTGCGCTTCCTCCTCCATCTCTGCCATCTCCTTACCCCTTAATACCGATGAAAAAGTGGTGTATCAGTGCATCAAATCCTGGTGGACTGGAGGACATGAATTTGTTCCATTACCACACACCCGCCCCCACTACAATGAGGCCTGTTTCTCTTGTCACCGCCTAGGCCATATCCAAATGGCCTGTCCAATATACCAGTGTCTTATTTGCCTCTACTGGCAACCCAGCCATATCCAACAGTGATGTCCTTTTTGTTGTTGTCCCCCTCCTCCCTCTCTGTCTACTTTGTCTCCCTCATCATCCCACCATTCCCCAGTCCCTATTCCATCTTCTCAATGCTCTTATTCCCCATATCCATATCTGACTCACCACCCCTCTATTCGCAACCATTCCCCCATTTTGGACATCTATGATGATCACGATGCCCATGAGTTTGGTGTCCACAACAGTGTCATGGAGAGTAATCTCACCGGTTCCCCTTGTAGGTCCATTTATGGGTATTAGCTTGTCTTTTGTCGTCACCTCAGATCTAGTAGGGAAGTAATGTTACAATTTCTCCCTTTTTATGTTGAATTCTCTCTTTTGTGTCGCTGATTCCCTAATCAGCTCCTTGCTCCATTCTAGAACCTTCTTACCACTTCTATGAAGTGCCCTCCATCTAAACACAGCTTCCTTTCTACATGTTGTGCATGGTAACCCTTATTCCATTTCTACCTACCTTATACGGATGTCCTTACATTTCATGTGCTATCCCACACAGCTTCTTCCCTTCTATCACACAGCCAACTCCTTCTCTTTTTATCTGTCTTGGTCCTTGTACTACAGACACTGCTTGGTCTGTGTGCCATGTCACCACTATTTAAGTATATGACACATTGTATGTACTCCTTAACTTTGACCTGCTCAATACTAGTTGAAGCAGTCCCCGGATCTCTCTAAGTCTACATACTACTTCTGAGTGTGTGCTCTTTGTCTTTGTCACCCCTTGACTCCTTGATAGGCAAGTTAGCTTGTCAGGAGTGTTTGTAGAAGTCCTTTGAACCCTTGAACATCATAGAAGTCCTATAACCCCTCGAGACCCTAGTCCTTTTCCTTGTTACTTTGAGCCTATGTTAGTCCTTACCCAGGCCTAGTGTAACAACAACCATGTCCAATATCAGTGACATCAAGACCTGGTCCAAGAAGCAGCTTGTGGAGCATGAAGACAACAATGACAACACCTGCAGAGCAGCAGGCAAAGGCAAAGAAGGAGGAGGAGGCACAGAGAAGGGTGGAGGAAGAGGAGAGAGCACAATGAGTGGTGTAGGAGGTAGAGAGAGCATGACAAGAGGCAGCACAGGTGGAGGCTTGTCAATGGGTAGAGAAGGTGAAGTGCAGGGCAGAGGAAGAAGCAGAGGTGTGATGCAGGACAGCAGAGGTGAAGGCGGAGGAACAGTGCATGGCAGAGGCAGTGGTGAAGACAAGGGTGAGTGGTGACTTGCCTGGAATACTGCGTGTGCTGACCATAACAGACAGAGCAGGTCTGAGCAGAGCAGAGCTCCGGAGGGAAGGGGAAGGGTGCAGCGTGCACTCACTGCATTAAAGGGGGGCTGGAGTGTGTGCCCAGAACGGGTAAGTCAACCTTGTGTCAGCCCTGCCAGTCTGCAAGGCAGAAGTGCGTGCAGCCCAGAGCAGAGTCAACAGAGAAGAGGGTGCACCAGAGGAAGCATGCAGAGGAGGAGTCTGTTACGCTAGACCCGGGTAGGGGCTAACGTAGGCTCAAAGAGGTGAAGGCGAAGACAAGGAGTCAAAGGGACACTTCGACGAACGCAGAGAGTCGAGGGGTATCCTTCGACAACGAGTATCGAGAACTCTGAGGTGGTATCCTTCAGAGGGACAAAGGGGTGTCTGGACTAGGCAGACCAAGGAAGCTACTGGGACTCAGTAGCGGACACGGTATGACGAGGAGCGCCTACTCAAAAGTAAGGCGAAGACTTAGAGAGATCCAAGAGGCTGCTTCAAGGTAGATTGAGCAGGTCGAAGTTAGGGAAAATACATGTGAGGGATCGTCTACTTAAATA
>JBBPKY010000169.1:0-38882 GCA_038089495.1 Xerocomellus dryophilus
TTTCTCTTCGGTAGTCTTCGGCAGCGGAGATCCACGCATCGTCGGTGGAAGTGAATCGTTCTGCACCACATAGAGTGATCTTAATAGAGCAGCGTGCTGGGACTTGAGGGACTCGAGTGCGATATGAGCACGTTGAACGTGGATATTGAGGCTTGTGTCTGGACTGGGACGAATCAAGGCGCCATCTTCCTGTGTGACATGGGGTCCGGCTGCCAGAGCCACGAATGGTTCAGTATTCAATCGTGTTTGATCACACTGAAACCTACACTTTTTGAATTTACTGAAAACCGACCCGGCTTCCCTGTGATTGTTGGATTTCTCCTTGTCCGACTTGGACTTGAGAGAAGCTTTCCTTTTAGATGGGTCCTCGGTATGAAGTGCTGTGATCGCACTGTCCAACTCAGCAATGGCCTGCAAACGGTGAAATCGCATGCAAGCGAAGAAAAATCGGTGCACATACCGACCCCATGTCCTCGGCAATGATACTAGATTTGTTCCATTGAGAATGGGACAGCCTGGGAGTTAACTTGCTTGCACTTGACCGGCGGCCATCTGCTATGATGAATTTCCTGCTTGGAATTGTTCACGCAGAATGACAGAATGATCAGTACACTTTGCTTGCCTGAAAGCGGACATCCACGTATCGAAGTCCTCCGAGCTCAGACATTTGATGTGAAAAGTGGCGGTACTCGAATCTAGATGAATATCCTTGCGCCCCATGACGGTGGAGAGCGCGGCATGGGGTAGGAATATTCGATCGCGAATAGGGTGTTTTGGATCTAATGAATAGGACAATGTGCCTGACTGGTGCAGGACGAAATAACGACGCGCAAACCCTGCATAGTACGGAGTGGGTCATAGAGTCTGATCTGTCAAGACTCGAGGTGCGTACCCTGCATCTTTTTCCTCCTCTTTTTGAGCAACCATCCTTGGCAAACGATGACCTGGGCGGATGGATCCTGGTGATAGGGAAGAACCATAAGAAGGGATGCTGGTATGAATCCACGTCAGTCACTGACAGTACACGACTGTCAGCGTGTGTCCGCATTAGCTGCCTACACGCGGCAATGCTCGGAGACTATAAGATCAGCCGTGGACTTGTTGGATCAGTGAGCCGGCGACTGTTCAGGCTAGGCATTGCAGGAGCGTGTCTAGTCGACCTCGCTGAACGGTTGGCATTTATGAACGCATTTTCTTTCGTTGTCCGTCCCTCACAGAGCGTGGAGGGGGCACTGGACAGCGGTGACAAAGCATGGGAACGCTTACGGACCGGGCTGCCAAGGGACTCCCTTAATCTAATCCATCAAACACCTCCCATCTTACTTCGCGACTCCATCTTTCCTTCTTCCACCTTCTTCCACTGCGATCCTCACAATGTCTGCACCAACGTACGTTTCTCCTCGCACACCCCACTTCCGTCGCTAACCAGCCACCAACCCAGTGGTGATATCGGCCTCATCGGCCTCGCCGTCATGGTGCGCGTTTCCTGTCTTGTCCTCGGCTCTCTTGAATGTCTGCCTTAGGGTCAAAATTTGATCTTGAACATGAACGACAAAGGATTCACCGTCGTCGCATACAACCGCACGACCAGCAAAGTCGACGATTTCCTCGCCAACCAGGCCAAGGGTATGCGGTGATATCATACTCCCCCCACTCCCCTTATCTTCATCTCCCAAAGGTACCAAGGTCCAGGGCGCACACTCCGTTCAAGAGCTCGTCCTCAAGCTCAAGCGCCCGCGCAAGATCATCCTCCTCGTCAAGGCCGGTCCTGCAGTTGACAGCTTCATCGCCCAGCTCGAGCCCTACCTTGAAAAGGGTGACATCATCATCGACGGCGGCAACTCATATTACCCAGACTCCATTCGCCGCACCAAGGAACTCGAGGCCAAGGGTCTCTTGTTCGTTGGCTCGGGTGTCTCCGGGGGTGAGGAGGGCGCTCGATACGGCCCTTCCCTCATGCCTGGTGGTTCCTCCGATGCATGGCCCGCCATCAAAGAAATATTCCAGGCTGCTGCTGCTCAGGTCAAAGGCGAACCCTGCTGTGACTGGGTCGGTGAGACTGGTGCCGGACACTATGTCAAGATGGTACACAACGGTATATAATTCTACCTTTTCCTCTGCTCTCTTGAAACTCAGTTTCAATCACAGGTATTGAATACGGTGACATGCAATTGATCGCCGAAGCTTATGATATCCTCAAGCGTGGCCTTGGACTTCACGAGCAGGAGATCGCAGAAATATTTGAGAAGTGGAACAAGGGTGTCCTCGACTCCTTCCTCATTGAGATCACCGCGAATATCTTGAAGTTCAACGATGATGATGGCGTTCCCCTGGTTACTAAGATCCTGGACCAAGCTGGGCAGAAAGGCACTGGCAAGTGGACAGCCATTGCTGCTCTTGACGCTGGCACCGCTGGTACGTCGCACTATCCCACGAAGATACCTGACTTGATAATGAATTTGGTGCGATTATGCAGTTACCTTGATCGGCGAGGCTGTGTTCGCGCGTTGCTTGTCCGCTATCAAGGAAGAGCGTACGCGTGCCAGCAAGGTCATTGCTGGTCCACAGAAGGAGCCCTTCCGCGGTGACAAGCAACAGTTTATCGATGATCTCGAACAGGCTCTCTACGCATCCAAGATCATCTCATATACACAAGGTTTCATGCTTATGAGAGAGACTGCCAAGGAGGTTCGTGATCCGCTATTGACAGAGGCGATTTTATTAATGTACGGCGCAGTTGAGCTGGAACTTGAACTATGCTGGCATTGCCCGCATGTGGCGTGGTGGTTGCATCATCAAGGTTTGTCAATGCATCATACCACAGCCCGATTAACTGACGTGCATCTAGAGTGTTTTCCTCAGTGACATCACTTCCGCATATGAAAAGAACCCGCAACTCGAATCCCTCCTCTTCGACGACTTCTTCAACAAGGGTACGTTTGCCCACTTGTTCTGTCAATGCAATACCCACCCTATTCCGTAGCTGTCCACGGGGCGCAACCCGGTTGGAGGCGCATCATTGCTCAGGCTGTTCTCTGGGGAATACCTTCCCCTGCCTTCAGCACCGCTCTTGCCTTCTTCGATGGCTACAGGAGTGAAATTGTCCCCGCTAACCTCATTCAGGCTCAGGTGCATGATGCATATGTGTGGTGATCTTTCACTAACCCGTGGTTTCCTTTAAAGCGTGACTACTTCGGTGCACACACCTTCCGTGTCCTCCCCGGAAAAGAAAACGCGCAGCTCAAGAAAGGCCAAGATATTCGTACGTTTTATATGATTGCAAACTTGCGTATGCATACTCACAGTAATGATCAGACATCAACTGGACTGGTCGCGGCGGGAATGTGTCCGCCAGCACATACTCTGCCTAAACATGACATCCATATTGTCCTTGTGTACCTATAGACTCTACGTGACCATATAGCGATTGTAACCAGGCGGGCGTAGTGCGATCTGCTTTGTTGCGATAGCAGAATTAAAAATGAAGCTTCGTCGTTAGTCCACAATATTGAAACTATGCTTGTTCCCTTCAACTTGCACTACCTAGGCCTGGATTTGTGATACAGCCCGGTTACGCTAAATCACCCACCCAAATCTCCAGTAATCCGGAATAAATTGAATACCTTTTTCACCTCATTCATGCTGCCTCCATGTGCGGGATCTTCTGCTCCTTGCGCACAACCTATAAGCAGGAAAATATCTCTGCGGATGAAGATGCTTTCCGTATCATATCAGACAAATTAAAGCATGCAAACGCAGCTCGAGGTGGGCATATAGTACAACCCCACAACTAGAAGTACCTTCGAACCCTGAAAACTGGATGTATTATGTAGGTCCAGATGCACAACACGCAACGTACATCGGCTTCCCGACTCCGAGTCGCAGCGCGGCATGTAGCTCCTCCGAGATTTCGACAGGGCATATCTTGGAATTCTATGCCTCCGAGCTTCGCTTGAGAGGTGTTGCACCGATCGTGCAGCCTCATATGGGGGGCGGGGACGTATTATGTTGGAATGGAGAGGTACGTCAGTCAGTCGTGGACGCCCAAACCCCGTCCGAGTCGGTGCTGATCGCACTACTGCATCCTCGCTCATTCGCATAGATCTTCGAAGGTCTGGAGGTATGAACCAATCGCACGACCTTTTTGTTGCCAAGGCTGAGGCGCTAACTATCATGATCCAAAGATAGGTCCCGCCGAGAATGACGGTCAGAAAATCTTTGAACGCTTTCAGCTTGCAACGGAAGCGCTTTCGATTCCAGCGATCATCGGAAACATCGAGGGACCGTAAGTTCTTCAGCCAATCTTGGGCGCATTTACCCACCCTCTGCAATCAGATACGCATTCGTGTTCTACCAGGTCTGTCTCGTGGCTGGCCGTCAATTCTATATTGTCTTATCCTTATCCTCTGCAGGGGTCATCAAAAAAATTGTATTTTGCGCGCGATCCCCTTGGCCGGCGATCGCTGTTAATACACAAGCCTACGTTGACCAATCCGATCTTCCTTCTCGCATCGGTGTCGGCTGGCGACCACGATGCATATGAATTTGAGGAGCTCTCTACTGAAGGGATATTTGTCCTCGATCTCGATACACTTCGCGAGCCTATAAATGTATGCGTCTCTGACTTGTGCCCTCAGAACCTGATGGAGCAAATGTCACTGCAGTTTATGACTGACTTCTACAGCAATCTCGTTGTCATACCCCGAGAAGGTGGTGAACATATGCCATTCGTATGTAAACATCCACCAGAGAGATTTTTTGTTTATCCCTTCGCCGATAATAGGGTGTGATCAGGAAAGTCAATCAAGCATTGCCACCTGATAACCTCCCAAAGATACAAGGCCTTGATGCCACATCCCTCCCCACACCTCTTCTAGAGGCCGTGGAACAACTCATTTCTTATCTGGATAGAAGCATAATGCTGCGCGTAAGAGATATACCACAAGCGCCAGGGGACGGAGGCAATGCGAAGATTGCTGTCCTTTTCAGCGGTGGAATTGACTCCACGATGCTGGCCTTCCTTGCACACCGGTATGCAAAGACATACACTTACAGTCATCACAATGCTACTAATGATTTTTCTGTGATCAGACACATTTCGCTGGACGAACCGATCGACCTGCTAAACGTGGCCTTTGAGAACCCACGTAAAATACAAGTGCAACTGGATGGCAACATTGGAGCGCTGCCTAAAAAGAAGAGGAAGCAAAATTTGAAGATGATGGAAAGTAATGACAACAGAGGATTGTCGTCCTACATGGTTCCAGACAGGGTGACGGGTCTTCAAGAAGTGAAGGAACTCAGGAAACTGTGCCCTGGGAGAGTATGGAACTTTGTAAGTCTCTCTACCGAAAGCCACACTTGGTGGATGTTGAAAGCATTTCAAGGTTGAAGTTGACGTCCCGTACGAGGTAAACGCAGAGATGGCTGGCAGAATCATGTTTCTTACAGTGATGTGAGGCAGAATAGTCAAGCTGTGAGATCAGCGGTCGAGGCAATGATGTATCCCAGCAGGACGGTCATGGACCTCGTGCGTACAGTCTACTCTTTATTAGTGTTGTCTCAAGCTCGGTGACAGAGTCTTGCTTTAGCGCTGTACTTCGCTTCACGAGGTATAGGTCGTGTACGCGACGCTCCGACTTCGGAATATAGACCATACACGAGTCCCGCAAAAGTCCTCCTCAGTGGCCTGGGATCAGATGAGTTGCTTGGTGGGTATGGCCGGCATCGGAGCGTTTTCACGACACGGGGTTGGCAGGGCGTGATCGACGAGGTGCGTCCCGCTGGCCCACCTTTTTCTGTCCTGTGAACATCTTCGCGCTCCAGCTCCAACTCGAGCTTGATCGCATCCCCACACGCAATCTGGGGCGTGATGATCGGATCATATCTTCGCACGGCAAAGAAACAAGACATCCGTTTCTCTCGCTTTCTGTCGTGTCATTCCTTGCAGGAATGCCGGTGCATCTGAAGCTGGACCCACGGTTGGATATCGGAGTCGGGGATAAGGTGTTGTTGAGGCTCGCAGCGAAAAGGGTGGGGCTTGTAGAAGCGAGCATGAGGAAAAAACGAGCAATGCAGTTTGGAAGCCATTCTGCACGAATGGAAGGGGGAGACGTGGATAGAAGAGGAGACTCGATGATTAAATCCGATGCCTGAGAGCTTGGCCTTAGGCAGTGGTTTTGTTGTTTATTCCGTGTTTGTTGACCTAATACGCGTGGCCAAAAACCTTGTGATTTACTGCACCTATTCTCCCTCACATGGCTGTTCCGCAAGCTGCAACTCGTCTACTTGGTAATTCGACTGTTTATTGTAAAAACGGACAAGCTCATATCTCCTTTCTGCAGTGCCATTAGGCATTGCGCTTGCAGCCGTGCAAGCCAGTATCTATGATGTGCCTGGAGGTTTCCGGGCAGTCATGTTTGATCGTTTCTCTGGTGTAAAAGACAAGGTATATTGGCCTGTTTTTCTTCTCCCGCATGTGATCAGGGGCTCAATGTGACACTGTCAGGCCACGGGCGAAGGAACCCACTTTTTGGTGCCTTGGCTGCAGAGGGCTATTCTGTACGACTGCCGCATCAAACCTAGAGTAAGCACCTAGCCGGTGTTGACGTCGTCGACACTACTGATGAACCGTGACATCAGAATATCTCGACCACGACAGGTTCCAAGGACTTGCAAATGGTCTCAATAACATTGCGCGTGCTTTCACGGCCCGACACCGAGCACCTGTCAAAGATTTACCAGAGCTTGGGCTTGGACTATGACGAACGTGTTCTTCCCTCTATCGGCAATGAAGTCCTGAAGGCCATTGTGGCACAATTCGATGCAGCCGAGTTGATTACGCAGCGAGAGGTGGTGTCGTCAAGAATAAGAGCGGACCTATTGCAGCGTGCAGGGGAATTCAACATTAAATTGGAAGATGTGTCGATCACACATTTGACGTTTGGAAAGGTAGGTTCCCTTGGAACGGGACAAAGATGTAAGAGCTAACGTGTCCGTTTTAGGAGTTCACACAGGTTAGTGGTCAATGACGATGGTGGGAGACGATCTGAGCGTCGGCAACTTGATAGGCCGTCGAAGCCAAACAAATAGCACAACAAGGTATGTTAGACGAAATTGGCCGGATAACAAGCTGACGCGAGGACAGATGCTGAGCGAGCCAAGTTCATCGTGGAGAAGGTGAGTATGCTGGGCTCGTGCAGAGGGTGTTGCTGAGGGGACGACAGGCCGAACAAGAGCGACAAGCGTCTGTGATCCGTGCAGAGGGGGAGGCCGAGGCGGCTGCGACGGTGTCGAGGGCGTTGGAGAAGGCGGGGGATGCGTTCCTTGCGCTGCGAAAGATTGAGGCGAGCAAGGCGATCGTGCAGTCGCTGTCTGGGAACGGGAACGTGTCGTACATTCCGAGCAGCGGGGGGAATGTGCTGTTGAATGTGCCGACCAAGTAGTAGATTCGGAAATGTTAGTGGTTCGGGTATGACCGAGTTGAGTGGGGACGTCCCCACGGAGGGTGGCTGCGTCGGTTGACTTGATCTGTCGTGCTGCGTTCGAGGGAGTGAGCGAAACTTGTTCTCTGTCCTCTTCTGTCTTCTCTTTTCTCATTTTATCTCTATTTCTCCTTTCCGTCTGTCTTTTTCTATCTCCCATCTCTCTCGGACTCGTCCTTCACTCATCAGATTATCTTTTTCCTCCTGTACGTATTCCTCTCCTCATCCGTCCAACTCGCTCTCCAACTCCTTCTCTAGTCTCGGTCTCTCTATTAAGTCATGAACCCCATAGGCATGGGTGGCCCAGCCGAAGCTCCAGTATGCTCTCCCCTCCCCCCTCTTCTCCCCCGCTTGACCCCCCATCCAACAGAGGCGGGCCCATCTCTACGTCGGCAACCTGAGCCCTCGGGTAACCGAGTACATGCTCACTGAGATCTTTGCCGTCGCTGGCCCAGTCCAGCATGTCAAAATCATCCCAGACCGTAACTACCAGCATGGCGGCCTCAACTATGGTTTCGTCGAGTACCTCGATATGCGCGCTGCCGAGACCGCTCTGCAGACCCTGAATGGTCGCAAAATTTTCGACACAGAAATTCGTGTCAACTGGGCTTACCAAGGTCAGCAAAACAAGGAGGATACCACCGGCCATTACCACGTCTTCGTTGGCGATCTCTCCCCCGAGGTCAACGACGATGTTCTCGCCAAGGCTTTCAGCGCCTTTGGCACCTTGTCCGATGCTCGCGTAATGTGGGATATGAATTCCGGCAAATCTCGTGGTTATGGCTTCCTGGCCTTCAGGGACAAGACGGACGCCGAGCAGGCCATCGCCACCATGAATGGAGAATGGCTCGGCTCCCGCGCCATTCGTGTCAACTGGGCGAATCAAAAAACTCAGGGAGGAGCAGTAGCAGCAGCAGCACCTCCTCCTCGTCCCGCCGGGACGCTCGGTACTGCACCTGCGCCAATCAATTTCCAGGGTGGTCCTCTCTCCTACGAGGCCGTTGTCCAGCAAACGCCTTCTTACAACACCACTGTTTATGTCGGTAACTTGGTACCCTACTGCACCCAAGCAGACCTCATTCCGTTGTTCCAATCCATCGGCTATCTTTCCGAGATTCGTATGCAAGCTGATCGTGGCTTTGCGTTCGTTAAGCTTGACACACACGAGCATGCTGCTATGGCGATCGTTCAGCTGCAAGGTCAGATGGTGCACGGCAGGCCAATCAAGTGTAGTTGGGGTAAGGATAGGGCTGATGGTGCGACCGTGCAACCTAGTCCCATGAGTCCTTCTCCTACGGCGGCACCGTATGGCAATATGGTAAGGAAGTTAGTTCACTTGTTTGTTTTTCTCATTCGTCTTATTTTCATGTTTTCGAGCCCATGTACGGCATCCCGCAGCCCAACACCTACGGACAGTACGGTTTTGGCGCATACGCCGGGTTCCCTAACCAGCCCGCGGGTGGTGCCAATCCCGCAAGCCCAGGGATGCCACAGGCTGCTGTCGGCGCTGTCGGCACTGGACTTGGAGCTAGTCAGCCAGGTGCGACAGACGGATCTGTCGCGGCCGGCGCTGCCGCCCAGGGTGCTCAGGCCCAATGGCCCACCGGGGACCCTAGTTCATACTATTCCAACTACTGGGGTGGTAAGGTCTTTGAAATTTTGGTGGATTCAGCTGACCATTATGACTAGGATATTACAGCCAACAAGCTGCCCAGCCAGGCACTGAGGGCCAGGGTGCTTGAAATTTTTGCTACTTTGCATCGTTATATTCTTCCAATTCATTCATCGTCATGCTCTCGTGACTGTAGCCATGAAATTGCTCCCAGAGTCAGACAGCTCACTTCCTCTACAGTTTGTTTCCTTTCCCAACACTGCAGAATCGCAATCAAAACAGATGAAAGAGGTTATGTATGGTATTTCCTGAACTGTCATCCATACTTTTGTCCTTCCTTGTTCGTTATCGCCCATCTGTCGCACTATCACCCGATCTCCTATCTTGTTGTTCTGTCAAGGTTCACGCGTTCCGGCTTCGTTTTAGTCTCTGCACAACTCAGTTTACTTCTTTATATATCCTCTGTAGAGGATGGTTCTCCATCCGAATGGTACTCGTTTGATTGTGTGCGATCGTGATGCGAGGGTATGGTGTGGGGTACTACAGAACAGCAAGAGACGTCTAGTCATCCACGATTAGCCATTCGGACTCTGATCCTGATTCGTCTGTGGCCGAGATCTTTGCCCATCCATCGTCGTCGACTCGATCGACTCCCCCGAACGCATCCCATTTCCCGACGCCGTGAGCGAGGGAGGTGCTTGCTGCCCGTCGGTACCGCGCCAGTTAACAACAGCCTGGTGTCGCGAGCGCATGTCTTCGTAAAAGTCCATCGCCTCGTTCATCTTGTTGGCCTGCGCCTGCTTGTCATCAAGCCAGCGCTGGAGGATTTTGGCGTTATCCTTTGTGAGGATCTGATTACGCTCCTCGATCTGACCGAGCTCGAGCTGAAGCGTGTTGATCTCGTCGTGAAGAACCTATGAAAGTGACATTATGGACCACTTTGGTGACGGGGAATCGGGCGCTTACTTGTGCTGTGCGATCCTTCTCCATCATCAGCTCATTGTGTTGGTCGACCTTTCTTCGTAGACGATCGATTTCCTCTCGTGCTTTGCGAAGGCCCTCTGATTCGATGCGAGAAAGCTCCTCCTTTTCGCGGAGAGTCTCATTCATTGCGAGAAGGCGCTGGGCGTTCTGGCCTTGTGTCTTGTACACTGAGGCGAGTTCGTCGCGGAGGGACGATATCTGAGACTCGAGGGACGCCATGTAAGCTGCGCGCACGGGGTTCCTGCACGGACGAGGATGTAGGTGGGTGAGAGGTGAGTGAGGGGATGACGTACTCTTCTCCGGACGCGGTGCCGGGTATGTATACTGTCGAGCTGGATGGATTGGCGCGGACTGAACCGACGGCCTTGAGGAGGGACGCATTGCGCTCTTTAAGCAGCTTGGTCTGCTGTGCTAGTCTGCGGTCTGCTTGAATGAGTTGGGCGATGACAAAGGGGAATGGAGTACAGACATTGTTCAATGATCGATGCAAACGCGTTCTGCTTGACATTGCGTTCTGCGAGACGAAGGCGTATCTGTTCTTGCCAGGAGGGCTCTGCCATCGTGTCGAGAACGTTGGGAACATTTAGGGTTAGGGTTAGCCCTCGGAACATCGGCAACTCGCGACAGATATTCCCACAGTATATAACGTTTTCGACCTGGGCTCCCCGCAAGCGCAAGTCAAAGGTCATTCCCTTCTCCTTCCTTCCCTCCTCAACAATGGGCGTCGTGAGTAGCTGCTGCGACTCCTGCTGTGCGTGTCCCGCGCATATACCCTGCGTTTCCAACCTGACCCTTCCCCTTGTCCCAGTCCGTTCACGTAGATCTCAGCAATACGAACCCCTTCTGTTAGAAAACGAACGTGAAGCAGTTGCCGACCTACTCCAGTATCTCGAGAGTATGCTCTGGGCCCATTCGTCTGACCGATTCCTAATTTCACATCTTCCAGATCGCACAACGACCAATTTCTTCCAGGGATCTCCCCTCACCGCCCTAACAACACTCTCTTTCTCCGATAATGTTGACCTCCAACGTAGTGCCGCGCTCGCATTTGCAGAGATAACCGAGAAGGAAGTCCGTCCCGTCGGTCGCGACACGCTCGATCCTATTCTCTTCCTTCTCTCCAGTCAAGACACCGAGGTTCAACGTGCGGCCAGTGCCGCTCTCGGTAATTTGGCAGTAAACAGTATGTTCCGCTCGTGTTTCTCACATCCAGCCCATGTGGACGATTCCCCTGCAGCTGACAACAAACTCCTGATCGTCAAACTCGGCGGCCTCGAACCCCTCATTAGACAGATGCTCAGTCCAAACGTAGAGGTCCAATGCAACGCTGTCGGCTGCGTAACAAATCTTGCAACGCATGGTGTGTATATGCGCCCTGACTGTTTTCATGGACAATTTCATTCCCCTTCCTCGTTCCCATCCACGTGTAGACGACAACAAGACAAAGATCGCAAAGTCCGGCGCTCTCGTCCCGCTCACTCGCCTCGCACGTTCCAAAGACATGCGAGTTCAGCGCAATGCCACCGGTGCTCTCCTGAACATGACGCATTCCGGTGCGTGATTCGATCCAGCAACAGTCCTAGCAGCCAGCAATTCTGAACTACCTCATGTAGATGAGAATCGGCAGCAGCTCGTCAATGCAGGTGCTATCCCTGTATTGGTCAGTCTGTTAAACTCCATGGACACGGACGTGCAATATTACTGCACTACGGCGCTTAGCAATATCGCCGTCGATGGCGCAAACCGCAAGAAACTTGCTCAAACCGAGCCTAAACTGGTCACGAGTCTTGTTGCGCTCATGGATAGTCCCTCTCTCAAGGTACAATGCCAAGCTGCGTTGGCACTCCGAAATCTTGCTAGTGATGGTCAATCTACACGTTGCATATCCTACGCGGCCGCTAACCCTCGGGCATTGTTATTGCAGAGAAATACCAGCTGGAGATCGTAAAAGCTGATGGCCTCAATTCCCTTTTACGCCTTCTGCAGTCAACTTACCTCCCCCTCATCCTGTCATCTGCTGCCTGTGTCCGCAATGTCTCGATCCACCCACAGAACGAATCACCAATCATCGAGTCTGGTTTTCTTCAGCCTTTGATTAACCTCCTTTCGTTCAAAGACAACGAGGAAGTCCAATGTCACGCCATCTCTACGCTTCGTAACCTCGCTGCTAGTTCAGAGAAGAATAAGTTGGCGATTGTCAAGGCTGGGGCTATACAATCTATCAAGGAACTCGTTCTTGAAGTACCAATGAACGTACAGAGCGAGATGACGGCGTGTGTTGCTGTTTTGGCCTTGAGCGGTAGGTGATGTCTTGACGGCAGGATGGTGAAAGTTGACCTTGTCCAGACGAACTCAAGGGTCAACTTTTGGAGATGGGCATCTGCGAAGTCCTCATTCCTCTGACGAATTCACCTAGCTCCGAGGTCCAGGGTAATAGCGCTGCAGCTCTTGGCAATCTGTCTTCTAAGGGTATGCCAACCATCCGTGATTGACATTTGTCTCACAGCTTTTTTTCAGACGGGCGGACGGCCACAGACGACTACTCGGCGTTTAATGATGTCTGGGACAAACCGGATGGTGGAATGCATCGATACCTTTATAATTTCCTGACAAGCCCAGATGCAACGTTCCAGCACATTGCCGTGTGGACAATTGTGCAGTTGCTAGAGTCAGGAGGTATGGAATCAAGTTCATTCGTATTACGCTGACTGATCATTGCCTCTAGATCCGCAATTGATCAGCAATATTCGGAATTCTGGTCTGCTGAACCCTCCCATCCGCCAGCTTGCATCGTCACGGACGCCAACACCCACCTCCTCTATTGGTACACCCCGCTCACACCATTCTGCTTCACAATCGTACGCAGATACAGAGGCAGGTGAGGGGCAGGGGGAGATACAGTTGCTTGCGAGGCGCATCCTCGAGTTTGTGGACGGTGACATCGATGGTGGTCTCCCGCAAAGCGTATCTGGCTCGCACATTGGAGGGTCGTCACTGGGGAGCTCGAATGGAAGGGAACACGAGGAGCTGCGGAGAAGTGTGCGGGAAGCGTTCTCCGGATCGCACCACTGAGGACATTCGGAGCCAGTTGGTGACACGTGTAGGTTACAACGTGATCATCATGTGCTGTTTCCCTTTTTTATCTCGTGTGTTCGGACTTCGGGGTCATCTGCCTATCCTGTTATTTTATGGTCCTTCTTGAGCCTGTTTCCCAGGATAGTTTTCTTGATATTAATCATTGTCTATTGTTCACGGAAGCGAGACAATACACAATGGTCTTCGTCCGTGGGCCTTTAAATACTGACAGCAGGTTACAACCCTTGTGCTCTCTCCTCTCAAACGGCAGGCACGGCGATCATAACGGGTCAGTTGAACCACCCGCTGCCTCGTGTTCCCCTCGCCGTGCGATACCCGGACCTCGGCATACCTTCTTTGACCACGTCTCCCAGACCGCTTTCAAGGCATTGCTTTGCCCATCCTAGATAAGGATTCGGTTCGTTGTGGCCCCTCCTCGTCTCCCGCCATCATTGCGCTGCTTTCGAAACGAGCTCCCGACTGTTCCTTCCACGCCACTTCTCAGGGTTTCCCTCTGCATTCACTCCCAGGCTACCAGCCTCTGGGTTCCCTGTTATTCCCGTGCATCGTATCTCGCGATACTAATCTCGATCTCAGGAGTTCCAGCCGGCTTTTTACCCGCTATTAGACGATCGTGGAGCCCAAGGCTACGCCGGGGGTGTCTTCCATTTATCGGGTTCGTTGACCGGACCCTACGAGTTGCAGTACTTGTTTTTGGCTGCACCCATTCTCTTCCCCTTCCCTGTCGACCCTTTGGCAACTGCGCTAGTGTCCCGCACGACGCCCATCTCAGCCCGATCAAATAGCTTTCACCACGTTACTCGTACAAGTTACGCTGCAGAAACGATGCGCGTATCCGTCTTGCTCACTCTTACGCTCTCCTCCACTTTCACCCTCTTTCCATCACTCACGGCTGCCCGCAATTCATTCTTGTCTCATGCACACAAGGTTGCCATTAAGCACAGTTCCAGCTTAGCACGCGACCTTCGTATTGCTTTCGGTGGAGTGTTCGTTGCGCAGCCAGGTTCTGCGCCAACACAGAATGTGTACTGTGTCTCAGATGGTGGTGGTGTCATTGTGTCCAGTGGAAACGGGAACTCTTCCTCTCCGAGCGGCACGTCCACGGCAAGCAGTTCTCAACCCGTCACTACTTCTGTCCCACCTTCATCTTGGAAACCAATCGCTACATATTCAGGCTCCACTTTCTTCGATGCCTGGACCTTTTTCACCGCCGCCGATCCAACCAACGGGAACGTTCAATACGTTGATCAAGGCACAGCTCAAAGTGCCGGACTTATCGAAATCAACGATGCTGGAAATGCAGTGATGAGGGTGGAGACAACACCTACCGTACAGACCAACAGAATGAGCGTGAGGATTACCACAAATTTGACGTTCACGGAGGGATTGGTGATTCTTGATGCTGTGCATATACCCACAGGGTGTGGGACGTGGCCTGGTGGATATCACTTCCTTTCATAAATGGCACTGAAACTAACTCGACTGTGTATCACAGCGTTCTGGACGAATGGGCCCGACTGGCCTGATAACGGCGAGATCGATATTGTGGAAGGTGTCAATAACTACACAGACAATCAAGCCACGATTCACACCGGGGTTGGGTGCAGCATCTCTACTTCCAACTCGACTCTGCTAGGCATCACAGGCACTGTTGTGGGAGGGACCGATTGTTCTGCTGCGCAGTCAAATAATGCCGGATGTGGCATGCGTTCTCCTAGCACTACTAGCTTTGGTAGCGGCTTCAACTCAGTTGGTGGTGGTGTTTATGCTAGTGAGTAGGTTGCACGCGCCTAGTGGGTAGTCGATACTAATGATGCCGGGACAGTGTATTGGGTTAACAGCGTGGGGATTAAAGTATGGTATTTTCAGAGGGGCTCGATACCCACCGATGTCACGGCCGGCGCACCACAACCGCAAAACTGGTCCACTCCCATGGCATTCTGGCCTAACTCGAGTCTCTGCAATATCTCCGACATGTTCAAGAACCACAACGCGATATTCGATACTACACTTTGGTAGGTGTATCTTCTTTTAGAGGAAAGGATACCGTGACGAACAACGTACAGCGGTGATTGGGCCGAAGGTGTCTGGGGTGGCACTGGTGTACCCGGACAATCAGTCAGTTGTCAGCAGCAAACTGGATTTGCGACATGCGCTGAGTTCATACAAGCGAGTGGATCATCATTCAACGAAGCCTGTGAGTCATCCACTATTGGTTTACATTGTGGCACTCAGCAGTTCACTGAACAGACTGGGAAGTATCGAGCGTCAAGATATACCAAGATACCTCGTCCTCATGATTGTGATACGATCTTCTAGATGCAATTGATGTGGTCATGCACGAATAGAAGAACATGCTCGTTCAATACGATGTATTTCGTAGAAACTAGATGTATTGTAGTATCATTTAAACTATTTTCCGCTCTCTCCAGCAAGCGAATGATTGTTACTACTAGAGTATGGGGATTGCAATATTAACGCCCGAACGAAGTGTTGGGTGTTTCACTTGGGGATGATCATTTAGTTTCACAGTAGCGTTTCAGAGTTTCAACCTGTAACATCGTTGGAAGGTGTTATCCAAGCAGTCACCTGTACAAGATACACTCGCGCGGGTCGAATAGGCCACATTCAACTCTACGATCGCCCCCCCTTCTTCTTCTTATTTACCACTTTGAACCCCCACTCCTGTTGCATGGGCTTCGGTTGTGTCTTCACCACATCAGCAATGGACGCTGGTTTACTGCTTGGGCCCGAAGCACCTACGGTCCCACGTCGAGTTGCGGCATCAGCCTTTCGCTTGTTGACGTATTCTGATGCAAAACGACGGCCATCGAGGGTCGTACTATTTGCATAGATGAGATCAGATATGATCTCGATAGTCGACTGATCGGGATCAAGAGGGAAAGAGAGTAACATCGACGTTATTTCTTCCACTGGTTTGATCGAGAAATAAGACCCCGTGTTAGCTAAAACGCGTCTCAGTCCACTCACAATTGACCGAGCTATTCAATCCTTTGAGCGACTCGCCCAGCCATTTCAAAAAGTCATGGGATGGTGTAATGGGAAAATCCTCAACGCGTGGGGTTGTCACTTTCACGGTTGTAGCCACTGCTTGACGGGTTGCCGTACCATTGGAGCGTAATGTTGTCGTGGGTGTGGGATTGTTAAGAGAAGTGGTCACTGCTGGGCGGGGCGGATTCGTTGCAGGAGCGGTGAGTTTGCCGTTGGGGCCCACAGTCGTCCAAGGGCTACCTATGGCTTGGGCGCTAGGTACAACCTACAATGTATCAGTAACCGTTCTGAGACAATAAAACTATCGGCATACCTTGACAGTGGTCTCTGCGTATGCCCGACGTGCAGCTGCAGACGCCATGCTCTCTTTCACGACCAGCTTCTTCCTCCTTTCTTCCTCCTCCTGAATCTCCTTCATGGTCTTCTTGGCTGTAGGTGCAGGGGTTGCGTTCGTCCATACTGGGGCTGCGGGCGTCGCGGATATGGAGCTGTTCGTCGATGTCTCCTTGGGTGGTATCAGATTTCGCGCACCCACTTGTGATGTAGGCAAACCCCAGGAAGATGTACATAGTTGACTCTCCTCGGCAACAGAATTGCCACTAGCAGCAGCATTCGCACGGGCTAGGCGTTCTCGCTCCTTCTCAACAGCCTTGCGTGCCGTAGCTTCCCTTACTTCCGCTTCTTGAATCTCCCTCAAGCTCATCGTCACACCACCCCCCTTCTGTTTCTTGGAGTCATCTTCGACAGCCCAGGCAGGCTTCGGTTGAGTAACTGGAGGTGAGGGGGCGGGGGGTTGATCTCTAACAACAGTTGGAGTGGGTGGAGGTGCTACCTTGGGTGCAGGGGCCTGAACATCGCGCGTCGTCGACTTGCGCCTTGTCTTCTGTGTTGTTGGACCTGAAGTGCCTGGGGTAGGGGCAGAAGTGGTTGCTGACGTGACAGCCTGAGAGACTATAGTTGTTACGCTGGTTGACACGACGTTCATTGACTCGGTCAGTGCCGGTTGCGTGTTGGGTGGAAGAGGAACTGCATCCTCCATGGGAGGAACGACGCCGTCATCTGAACCCTCATCCTGCTGTTGCAGTTTGTTATGTTGTCCAAGGTTACTAAATGTGAGACTGTTCGGGCCGGGCATTTCCCTCCAAGCATCGTCCACGACCGGCAATGAGGCCATCAGCCAGGGCGAAGGGTCAACTGGTTGTGTCGGTTGAGGTGCTATCCATTCCTGAGGTCGGGCGGGTTGTATAACGGGTGAAGGTACGGCAGGAGGTTCGAACGGCCCACTACGCGTAGTCCACGGCGAGGCACCATTTGGTTGTATAGCAGAAGTTGGCGTCTGAGCGACATTGGGAGCTTCCGAGGTCTGTGGCAATAGATCTCCAAAGGGTGAAGCAGACTGGCGGTGTTGTGGTGCTGCATAGGGGACGGAGGGGGACTGCGAGAACTGTGTTGGTGCACCAAGTTGGGAGCCGAGACCACTGTTGAACGACATCCCGTTGACCTCAGATGGCTGACGTGCAATTGGGGAGTCATGACGACCATTGAGACTGCCCATACCGCTGTACGTTGTGTCGCCAAAATGCTCCTGGTTAATGCTGTGGACATGGCTGACAGGTAAGGGGTTCCCAATCATGCCAGACCCTGTGCCGTTGAAGCCATTGGAATAAGGATGGTGTTCATTGTCATTAAAGCCCTGGGCAATTTGACCTGGCCCAGCTGACCAAGGTGAACTGTCGCCACCTCCACTGTAAACGTTAAACGTGTCAATCGTGGGCGCCCTTCCTAAGGGATTGTTATTGACGATTCGTGCATCCGGAACCGAATCTTGAAACGCTGCTCGCCCTCCAAAGGTCCGACCTCCAAAGGTGGGATCGCTGGAGTACACGCTACTTCCTGCTCTACCACCAAATGTAGACGGATCCGGAGAGCAGTCTCCAAACCTGCCGGCACCGAGGGGCGATGAAGGTGATTCAGTAGGAGAGGAACCATTCAAGTATGAATCCAAAGTGTTCCGTAAGGTCCGGGTTGGAACAGGTTGATATCCATTAAACATGTTTTGTTCGTGGACCGGAGAGTAGCTCTTCGGGGACTCTGTGTGAATAGCAAGGCCTGGTGGACCGTTGGAAATCTGGGAGAGGAAAATATTTCCAGAGACCGCCCGCCTTTCGAGTATTCCGACAGCAATCCAATCCGCGTCCATGTGAGTGCGCTTCATGAGTAAGTCGGGGGTAAAGTAGCCTTCATCAAACCATTTCTGCATCAGATCAGCCCGGAAGGGACCTATATGTTATTAGATTGATCACGGCACAATTACCTGACCTTGAGGTATACTCACCTTGCACTTGACCTTGAGGGTCCAAGTATGACCATTCAATACTTGCAGGATCAGTCAAACCAGGAGGGGGACCAGATGGGAGAGGATTTGTCGTGGATAAGACCCGTGGATTTGAATTAGGTTGATTCTGCGCTTCCAAGCTCATACTTGCCATGCTCTGGCAAACTGAGTCGAATCCCGACAAAGAGACTTGGCCATCCGGTGTCGCGTCTGGTGGAGATACATCGGGACCAGGAGAAGAGGATTGGTCAATAATGGCAGCCGGATCATTATCGTGAGCATTGGCTGAGTGATGTCCCGTACTTTCTTCTTCTTCCTTGATTTCCGAACGCCGAGCGTCCTCTTCCTTCCCTTCTCCTCGTGCTAGTATACCGCCACCTCCACCAGCTCCAGCCACACCCACAGAAGGCCGTCTCCTCGACCAAGAATCACCGCTATTAAGAACTCCGTCGAAACCAGAGCCAAAAGCGCCAATCCTATTGCGAGGTGAAGGAAGCGCGTCTCGAGGTGATGTTAGTGTACCACCTTGGGTATTCGAAGTAGATAGTTTACGAGGTAGAGCAAGTGGGGGTTGATCTTGTCAGAATATATGTTAGTGATAAAAGAGTAATAACTTGCTCGGGTTCACCTGCGCTGTCTCTCCTCCTCCCCAGAAAAGGGCCGTGACGCATGGTATTATTTGTTGCAGAGCTTGAATGGCTCAAGCGTTGTCTATCGGATGGTGAAGACAATGCGTTCGTCAAATCTGTTGACTGGCGCCGACGAAGTTCGGAATTAAGAGGTCCAGTGAAAAGCTGAATGCCTCGTGTGAGTGAACGAGGCACAAGACATGATACACGAACTGCCCGACCTTCTTTTCCACCTCGCTCATTTCACGGAGACCAGCCGGCTCGTTGCCCACGTCACGGACGATACCCTCCCAGCGTTCCACTTCAAGATTAAGACCACCCCTTCCGCCACCCTCTTTATAGATTCTAAGCATTTCCTCTTTGGTATATCTGAATGGCCGAGATTCGTCGCGTTTGCCGAGTTCCTGGGTCACCGGAGTGACGAGGGCAGAGTAGGTAGATGCGCCGAGCTGCTGAGCAGCTGATACCGCCTGTGGTGGCGGAGATGGCGGGGGCTGGTGACGGGCAGGCGTTTGGGGTTTTGCACGCATCCATTCTGGACCAAAGTGCATGGTTGTGGTGGCCATTTTGCGGGATTGTAAAGAGAGCTGGTCGGTTGTAGGATAACAAAGATCTCAGAGGGTTGTACTCAAAGAGCGATTTCAAAAACCACTGGTGGAAAACTCGCGTTTAATTACACTATCCCACCCCGACAAAGCTTTAGGGCAGGCTCATTCTACATTAATCCTCCATCGATGCACCGGAAGCGCTGCCACCAAGTCGGTCAATATCCCGGTCAGACTCGACACTAACTCACCTTGCAGCTTACGGGCCGTCGGGATAATGTATCCAACGAGAAAGATCACCCCGAAAATCACGCAGATCGCTGAAATATAATAGTACCCGTCTTGCTCGGTCACACATTCTCCACTGATGTCAGCACAGAGCTCTTTGCCTCGTTCCGACACACATTCAGCAGCTGGACCGCGCGTTAGTCTCTTGCACTCCATTGCGATCCATACGTCATACCTTTCACGAGTAGTTCTCTGTCTGCATCCTTAACTCTACAATATGCCTCGCTGAAGTAATCCACACCTTGGAAATGGTCAGTTGAAAGCCATATATCGTGGTGATAAACCAACCTTTCAGAACAAAATACTTTGGCCAAGTACCTCCCAGGTTCGTGAACGTGTTGAGCAACTGTACAGATCAAAACTTTTGTGGAAATTGCAGAGAATCGTGACACTCACCGTCATGTAGGTCCCTCCAATCAGAGGGTCAGAGACCTTCGTGTGAAAGGCTGAAATGCTAACGAATTGAATAGTACTAATGAATCGACAATGATAAGAAGAAAAAGAACTGCATGATGAAGAGGCTCTCACGATGCAAATCCCTGCAGAACAGTATGTATCACCAAGTATGTGAAGAACCCATAAGACAGCGGTGGTGTTGGAAACCAATAAACAATAAGCGCCGACATCAAGGCAAAAACTAGCCGTGGCCAAAACGCCAATATCCAGGGGCGTAGTGGCTTATTCCCATTTGACCACTTGGCGGCGAGCCAGCCGCCAAGGATTTGAAACGGAAAGTCTATGAGGACGACGATGGCGAGGTCTTCACGACCTAATCCTTTTTCGATCATCTTCAGACTTGTGACCGACTCATTGGCTTGGAAACCAATCTTGGCAAAGCAATGCATGACGATGAGAGCTTGTACATCTGCAGGGATGACATATAAATGATGCCGACCTCTTTCAAAACCATACCTACGTTTTAATTTGCAAATGTCCCAGATGGTCTTATAAACGGACGAGACCGTCATTTCGGAATCATCGAGCGACTCGGCCCCCTGCAATTGGAATTGAAAGCGTGATACATGGCTGTTTGCAATCTCATACACACCTCTTTCTCGAAAAGGACGAGCCAGAAAGTGACGCCAAAGCACAGGAGGCTGCAGAACTGTAAGTATGTGGTCATGGTCAAACGTGGTATTCCCCATTTTTGACTGGGAGGTACGTGAGTGGGCACCACAGCAGAGAAAATTTAACGTACGAGAATGCCTCGCTGTTGAGTGCCAGGAATACTGTGAAGGATGCAAAAAAGCCTGTATTCAAACCGATCGTCTGGCAAGTAGATGCAAAAGACAGGTTTTCTTGAGATAAAAGCGTCAAAGCCCATCCGTCTACAGCAATGTCTACCGCAGAGGGACGTGTTAACAAACTGGTCGCAAGGGACAATGGCACGTACCTTGCGTTGCGGAGAAGAAGACAAGGGAGGTAAATGCGAATGTGAGTTCGTGCACATTGTCTGCCGGCTAATGAGGTTCAGGTTAAAACAAAACAAAACAGGACTAAAGAACGGACATGTTCGAATAGCCTCTCTGCGTGTCTCGAAATATAGAGCATCATAGAACCGATTATGAGCTGCATCGGAATGATCCATGATTTACGCCGACCGACGGAGGAAAAGAAGGTAGAGTCGACGATAGGCGACCATAGCAACTTGAGAGAATACGGATAGCTGCAGAGAGCAAACACTCCGAGTTGGGAGTAAGACAGATGTTCTCGTAGAATGAACGGCACGGAGCCTCAAATGCTGAGGAGTTAGGTGATGGATCGAGAGGAAAAAGTGTGCATACCAAGCGCGAGGCCCAACTACGAGTATCAGTATTAGCGCGGCTTCGCCAGAGATGCATGTTACTCACTGGAACCCCCTGAATGAGGTCTGAGGGTGGTGAGCTATAGAAGAGAGATGATGGGAAGGAGTAGACTGACAAAGAACGATGAGCAATGACATTGCTTTTCTGTCTTTGACTGAAAGGGTCTTGTTTTTTCTGTGGACATCGCCGAACGACACTGCATCGTCGTGTGCCGGCTCGTGCTCCTGGGACAAGAGAGAGAGCTGCACCTCCTCGTACTCAGCTGTATCTGAGGCTCTCCTCGAGTGCAGTGCCATGGGTTGGACACGGGGGGAAATGCGAATGCTATCCAAAGAGGACGAGATTGGTTTCTTGCGGTGAGGACGCATAATGTCTGTCTGATCTTCCACGTTGGTGTTAGGCCGGTGGCGGAGGCTGGGGAGATGAAGCTTCGCGGGTGACTCTTGACCATGAACAGTTGACATGTCCGTAACGGTTCGGTGTTGAAACGTTGACTCGCAGCTTGCCAGATTGGACGACACGTCACCCGTCCACATACGATGACGAACGGCTATAAGACCAGGCCACTAATGCATCGATATCCCCCACACAGCGCCCAGATACGATGTCGACACTTCATCTCGTGCTTGCCGTGGGCCTTGTATGTCTGCTCCGCGCCGTCCACCCCAGAATCACCGCCATGCTCGTCTTGTGGCATATCCCTGGCCCAAAACCTCACTCGTGGCTGTGGGGGGAGGAGCAAATCCTCTATCATGACTCGCCCGGCACCCACTATGTAGAGTGGCATCGCAAGTTCGGCAAAGTTGTGCGGTTTTCCGGCGCATTCGGGGTTCGCCTTTCTGTGCATCGAGTTCGCCTTACTGAGACGGTCCTCCAAAGCACCAAATTCTGTCCATCACTGACCCTCGTGCGATCAGCTACATCGTAGGGGAAGGAACGTATCAGTTCCCCAAGCCTAATGGCGTAAGAACATGGTTCCGTTTACTACTTGGTAAAGGCATCCTTTGGGTGGAAGGTGATATGATTTCACGTCGTGACTTGGTCCATCCCGACCTTCTTTCCACAGGGAAAGAAACGCATGAAAGACAACGCAAGACCGTTGCACCTGCATTGAGGTAACTCGACTTCAGAAACGGATTCCATTTGGACTTGACTAATATCTCAGCACCCAATCTGTGAGACACCTGACGACACTGTTTTACGAGAACGCCACAAAGGTGAGTTCAAGCAATCCGACACATAGACAAAGCCCGACCCTACCGGAGATGGCCACTCAATGGCAGAAGATTTTTGATGACTCTCAAACTGCTCAAGTCACAATCGAAATGACGAATTGGGCCGGCCGATTTGCGTATGCACTCCAATTAAGTGGCCCACAGGATGCTCATACATATCCCAACAGGCTTGATACCATCGGGCGTGCTGCCTTCTCGCATGACTTCGGCTGCCTGAACGGTCGTCCGCATGCTCTGGTAAATGCTCTGGATAGCCTGATGAACCATGAAAAGACGCAATGGACGTTCTATATGCGTGCCCTCTTTTGGTTTGCTCCATGGATCTTACACTTCGGTAAGAAAGGTCACCTCATCCGCAAGACTCGCGAGGAACTTGGAGAACTGGCTATGTTCATTTTGAGAGACGCGAAACTTGGCAGCGACCTCCATAGCAAGTCATTCATGTCCTTAATGCGTACGCTCAGAGGTGTTTTTTTCTTGTCCCGGGCTAACCAACCATCAGTGAGAGAGGATAGATCATCTATGACACCCTATTTGGATGATGAGCAAGTGGCAGCACAAATGCGGACAATCATCTCTGCGGGCTATGAGCCTGTATCCGCTACGATCGCCGTAAGTAGGACCTGTCGCCGGAACGACGTCTCTACAACCTAATCACTGGCAGTGGCTCTTTTATGAGTTGGCCATGGATCCAAAAAGACAAGAAGCTATCCGGAATGAGGTGTCAATCGCGTGCGATCCATCATACGATGCATTGAATAACGATTTCCCGCTACTGCACGCGTTCTTCATGGAAACGTTACGTATGCATCCCCCAGTATTGGAGAACCACCACCAGGTGCCTCAATCTATATTCTGTCCCTTGTCATCGCTAATGATCCCCTAGGCTTCCGAAACCACTATCGTTCCTTTATCCGAGCCCCTGCCTGGCACCACTGACCCTCGCCTCGTTATACCAAAGGGGACCGTCTTGTTCATGCCGGTCAACGTGATTCAGAAGGATAAGTCCACATGGGGACCCGATCCCGATGTTTTCCGACCAGAGCGATGGCTGCAACGCAATACCCGAAACAGCCGCGACCTGTTCGCGTTCAGCCTCGGGTGAGGAGACCAATTCGGGCACTCGTCATCTCACTGATCACGATTCCAGCCCACGAGGCTGTTTGGGCAGGAACTTCGCAGCTGCTGAAATTAAAGTGAGTACAGAAGCATAATCTTTCCAGCGAAAGTTGAGACCATCCCGCATAGGCCCTGACGGTTATTCTCTTGCGTCAATTTTCATTTACGTGCCAGTGCGACATAGAAAGTTTCCAGACGTTTGTCATCCGGCCCAGGATTGTAGGAGAGGGGCCAAGTTCCCTTCCTCTTCTGGTCCGAAGAATCTTGGACTGAGTTGGTATTCAGTGTAGTTTAACAACGTCGTGCAATTTCCTTGTCATTTTTGGTCTTCCGCGTCACCTAGGTTGAAGTAAGCGCCCAAGATAACACACTTGATCAAGCGCTTGCCTTTCCAATCATTGTGATGAACTCATTGAAAGCTCGTCTAAACACATGGATATTGAACTACAAAGCGCCGCAAAGCACTACAGTCATTGTCAAGCCAACGATATCAAGACACGATAAATATGTAGTGGATGTAGATGCTGCCGAGCGTACGTTCAATCCTTTTTCTGTTTTTTAGTTCTGGGCTTTTCCAAATCAATCTCCTCGGCTTCGTCGTCGTCGTCATCACTCTCCTCATCCTCGGAGTCCATTTCGTCTGATGGAACATTTCCGAGGAAGTAGTCGGTAGCTTCAACAAAGACTTCGTTGGCGATGGTAGTTCCAATCTAAATCCGGATGAACCCTGTCACATGTATGTCTCGTAAGCCAACTTACATCGAATGGATCCGAGGCGACTTCGAAGAAGTTGAAAAAACTGCCAGCCTCAGCAGGCGCGTCGGATCCTTCCACGTCTTCTTCTTCAACACGAGGGTGCAATTTTGTCAGCGCGTTCTCGGGATCTTTCCAGTTGACTTTGTTGGCCTAAGTAAAAATGATAAAAAATCTCAGAGTACGTGTGGCCAGTATGCGTACCGAAGGGTTGACATCACGAGCCCACACGAAAGCAAGCATTGAGGGAGTCAAGCCATCTTCGTCAGGCTGCTCATCAGCAGCCTGGGGCGGTGGAACATACTTGTACTCTTTTTTCAGGGTAGGGTCGGTGAAGTACGGGTTTGGTTTGAAATGCTACGTTGCGAGAGAGTACCGTGAGTACTATGGCACAAAATGCGACAGAAAACTCACAAACTCAATGGTGAAGCATCTTGGTTCGTTAGCATCGCGTGCCACCCACAAATCTTCCAAGTAACTCAAGGCAATGCGATCAATGTTATGTTGAGCTTGGAAGCCAATTAACGGATGGTTCATCAACGCAATAGGCCAAAACTTTGGTATCGCTTTAGCAACTTCGCGTCGTTTTTCGTAGACAGGGCGAAGTGTCTGATGTCCACGACGCTCTGAAGGGAGTTCATATTACAGTGGGCCTCAATACCTTCAGCGAAATGCGACACACCTAGGAGTAGTTCAGCACGTTCAATTTGCTTTTGGACGTCTTGCAATTTTTGGGCATCCTCGTCGCTAAGCTCAACGCTCTCAAGAGGGTTTTTTTCCGTGTCGGCGCCGGGGGAGGCACGTTTTTTTCCAGACATTCTCATGCAACGAAGAGTGGGATGCTGCAATATAGACTGGATGCGCTGTGGAAGTTTTGCATATATCTGAACTCCGCTGTTGCGTTCGGCCACACGTCCAAATTAGGTAACGACCTCAAGAGAACTTAAGTAGTACGCGAGAAACGTAGGAGACCTCAAGGATCCAAGCTTAGTCTACTCTTTGCTTGTTTCCCATCTCTATTTCCTCCATCTTGCTAGTCAACGCCCTTTGCCTGCCTGTCGGAACTGCATTCGCGGAGAAAACCTTCCCCGACAAACCAAATTTCTGGACGAATGAGCCTTTCAAGCCTTTGCCATGGTGTGCAGAGCGGTATCCCGGTCCCTCATAGTAAATAATATCCGTTGGTGGTATTAGCCTTGGCCACGAGACATATTCGATGCCGTAAATCATGATGAAGGTGATCGCAGAGACCGCGACAACCAGCCAAAGCATGAAATAGTAGAAGAGGGAGTAGTCTGCACCGAAAGGGATTAAACTTGCGAACTCCGACTTGTCCACAACTCACCCGAAGTTCTAGGCAGTGTCAGGCCAGCACAAATCATGAACAGTGAAAAAGACATGATGTAAGGAACCTTAACGTCGGTCAGCGGACCGATAGTTTCCCAAATGCGAATGACTCACTGAGCGGATGACCAGTGGCCTGGTGTCTGCCAACAAGGAAATAGCTGTAATTGGATTCTTCCGAGGAGTCCATGCTCCAGTCACGAGGTCGAAGCCATCCTGCCTCGGGCCGTCAAAATAATTGTTTCTGACGTATCGCATTATACTCTTGTAACCATCTTCAAGTGCGCCCATCTTCGTTCGCTTGTTTGTTTTCGTGAAGTCCGTCTTCAAAGCACCAGAGCCAGCATAGGCTTTCGAGATCAGATCAGCATGGTCAGCCCACACTGTCCGGATATCAGTCGAACATCATCGGGTATCCCATGTTAGAACAGGCGCTTACATTCTCGAAAATCCCTGCTCAAGGTATGAAAATCGTCTAGATCCTCACCCTCGGCGAGTACACCCAACACTTTGAGTTCGTGATTTATTGTCCACTTCGCTAACGCTGCCTGCACGACGTTCGTGCGGTCCAAGTTGTCCATGCAATTTGTGCGGACAACTCCTCGCTGCGTTTTCACGGGATCAGACCGAGACATGTCGAAGTGGAAATAGCTAGGGGCGTCTGAGTAGGGAGATTTGTATCAATTACAGCACCATACCCCTGCCTCAAAAGGTCATCCTGCATTTTTTCAATGAGGATATTGATACGGTCCCAGCGCATATTCTTGCATTCGTTATGGAAATCAAAATACTGATATTTGACGTCTGCTACCTCAGCCTGGAACAGATCGTAAGCGGTGCAATAGACGCGACCAAGGATAACAGACTTGATTAAAGATGCGTTCATATGCGTCTTTGACGGGCTGTTCGTGCCCCTTTTGGTTGACCAAGTTGACCAAGCTTTGTTCGCCGTAGATTGAAACTTGTCCTTGCAGATGACAGCGCAGGGCATCGACCTTTGAATGCTAAGTATTCATCACCTCTGAACATTGAGCCACCTACGGTATCTTGGAGGTCCATCACTTGCAAATCAGGCTTGTACCTCAGCGTATTCACTTCAGCCCAAAATACAGGAGCACTCCCTCGAATCTGGACAAAACTGAGTTGATGGGAAAACTTTTCGATGTTGGAAATGCGGCCTGCTGCTTGTTCTTCAACGAGAAGTATCTGCTCTGTCTCATTAAAGTTTGCAACGTGCCCATCCTGGTCTACGCCACGGCGGAAGTACCGTGTACCTGCACGATACCGTGACCTCCGGCTGATGAGACATAGCTGGATCCTGTGTCCATGGATATAGCTAGTGCGGACATCAAATGCTGGTTGTTGGTGTCAACTCGGTTGTGTGATATGTCTGCCACTGAATACCCACTGCCGTATACTATAGGAAGAATGTAGGGACTGAGCTGCTCGTGTTTCGGTGTCAGATGCCATAGAGAAAAGATAACCGTTTTCCTCACGTCTTGTGCAATGTCGGTGTCAATCAACCTTGACTGTAGGAACCTAAAGAAGCCGTCAAAAGTCCCGCTGAAGGGATAATACAATGGACGCACTTGTTCCAAAAAAACCTGTCATCCGCCTTGCGAGCTATCAGACGCAAAAAAAATTGGTCCAAACCATTCCATTTACCTGTTCCCAAAGAGACCTTTCATGGTTTTTCTCCCTCTGACCCCACTGTGTTTGCAAGCGCGTAGACAAATCCCATCCATAGCTAAATAAGAAGTGGCCGCCGAGCAAATGAGACCGCACGAGTGCTAGTAAATGTCTCTCGACAGGGTGGGGTGCATTCTGTGCAGAGACATTGGGGTTAAGGGGAAGGATATCAAAGTCTGCAGCACGGTATATGTCGTGCCCCATGAAGCGGGCTCGATGCTCGCGGCCAGTCAGGATGATGATGTACTCCGCTGTCGTAGGATATGATGGGTTGCTTTCAAGTGAAAGCGAAGCTTTAGGGACGCACACAGTGCCAAAGAGATCATTCCCAGTATGCCGTACACCGTCTTTTCATACCTCGAGGCAGCAGGGGGCGTGGGCGTGTTGGGCGCTGAATATCCCGAGAGTCAGCAAGTGCGGTACTTCGCGAGATCAAGGAGGGCCTACGGTTGAGAACTATGTCGCCAGTGGACCTGTGTATGGTGAGGGACTGTGCGCCGAGCGGTTCCACGGGAGCAAAGGTGTAGGCATCCTGGCCAACGATAAAGCTAGACATGAGTGAGGACAGGATGCAAAGCGAGGACGGAGGGGTGTACAGACAGGTTGAGTCTCTGGTATACGGGCTTCATTGGAGGTGTAAGTGGTTGAGCGCGTCGTCGCGGTCGACGGTTCGATGCCTCGTTTTCGTCTGAGTCTGAAACGGCCTTGGACCACTTCAGCCATGGTCAAGCTCACCCCGGAGCTGCTCGCACAAGCACCCTCCGCAATAAACCCCATCAGAGAGCGCCAGCTCGATCTTCGCGGTGAGTCTGCCACCTCCATGCCGCAGGTCTCGCTGATGGCACCGCAAAGGATACAAAATCCCCACTATCGAAAACTTGGGTGTCACAAAGGCATGTATCGTCTGATCACATCCATCGCGCTCCCCGCCATCTGATCGGACCCGCACCACAACCCAGGACCAGCATGATGCCATAGACTTGACCGATAATTCCATCACCGCACTTGGGAACCTCCCCCTCCTCAAACGTCTACGGACGCTCCTCCTCGCCAATAACCGTGTCGCGTCCATCTCCTCGTCCATCAACCTGTCAGTCCCTAATCTCACCACCCTCGTCCTTACCGCGAACAGCATCTCCGAACTCGGAGATCTCGAGCCCCTTAAAGAACTAAAATATCTCAAGTACATATCGTTGATTGGGAACCCCGTACGGGAAAAGAAATGGTATCGCGAGTGGCTTGCGTGGAGAATACCATCGCTAAGAGTTCTGGATTTTCAGAGGATCCGGGATAAGGTGCGCCAGCAATCGTTCTCGCATCCGTCCTCGATACAGCTTGAACGCTTCCATACAATGTAGGAGCGGCAGACAGGCAAGTCACTGTTTCTCACTGCAGAAGGTCTACCCACCGCACTCGCAACGACAATATCCTCGACCGTTTCGAAACACAATACAAAGGTTGCCATTACAATTGACGAGCCCAAGCCAGTACCATTAGCTGGCAAGGCAGGCCGGTTGATGTCAAAAGAGGAAGCGGAGAGAGTCAAGCAGGCCATCGCAAAAGCAACCTCGATCGAGGAGATCAGAAGACTAGAGAGAAGTCTCAAAGAGGGATACCTGCCAGCTCTGGAGGCAGTTGGTGCTTGATGTACAGTAACTTGTACTATGTTTTTGGCCTAATATTTCGATACTTTCGCACCCGGTCACGCGGACCGCCTGTACAACGTGACACAGGGATCACGTCCGTGATGGTAGTAGAGGTAGTCCGACTCGAAGAGTCTATTGCAGCAAACCTCTTCATGAGACAGCTCATATCTATGCTCCAAGGCACAGCCCGAGGATAATGAGGGCACTGCAATGGCTCCGAGGTGCGCCAGAGAGCTGATGGGCCACGAAGTATTCCAAACTTTGCATCCACGGCTTTCATTAAATTCATTTCATCCGTGTGCGGTAACAAATGGGCAAAAAGACCAGCCATGCCACTATGTTGAGATATTGTGCGAGCTCAGGCGAGATGGTTGGGGGACGAAACCAAGAGAATAGATTAGTCCCCTAGGGTACCCCCCGTCTAATATACGAGGCTACTGAATTGTGCTGATAATCTTATTGAGTACCCAGGAATGTGATACTTCGGCATACTCGGCCGCAATGGCTTGTGCTTGTAATAGCATTTCTATTACAACACACTATGCACCGATTTGTTGTCATATGCGCAGCTTTCAGCCTTTGCAAGTTTTTGGCCATCTTCCTCGACATCAAATGTTGAGCCTCGAAATACTACGGTGACGTACATAAACGTTTAAACTTTGGTTCTAGACACTTCAGAACCAGATGACGCTCGCCAGGGCATGTACTTGTGCAACGTCGACAATCATGGAACTGTCGAACCGGATCAAGACATTCGGGTGGTGGAACACCCAGAGCACTGAATTAGTATTTAAAGAACTCTGGCGCCGCGTGGGTGATAGTAACACCTAAAGCGAACGAATTGTCAGTGCTTTGTGTTCTGGCGCTAGCCAAGCCTGTAAACTCACCTCCCAAAAAAGTTACCCACAGGCTAGATTGCCAGGCGATCTCCAGTGGGCAAATATTCAATGTCCCGTAAACACATTATACTGGCACCTACACATCTCACAGGGGCAACTGATAACCAGAATGCAGACCCCTCAATGTTGAACAGCCCCCCGAGGGACGAGAGTCTGCGGCAACGTGTCTTGGACCAGACGGAAGCGGTGAGGGATAGCCAGCATACTCTTGAACCCTAGGTCTCCCCCTTCTATCCCGGGCGAATCTGTTCCCGGCGAGTCAATCGCAAGCCGATGCCTCATGGTCTAGTCCACTCCCCTGTTGGATGTTCGAAGTGATACGCACATGGTAGGTATCTAAAGCCTCAGGTAACTCATCATTTTGCGGGGCGATTTGTCCAAGCCTGTACGTAAAAAGTGTCATGGATTGAATTGACATATCAGCCCGTGTGCTCTGATCTAAGAGTGCATCGCCCAATCCCCAAGCATACCTCTACCCATCCGCTTCCTCGGACCAGGCCCCATGACCCGTTCATCACGCGGTGCGCCATTCAGGACAAGATGCTTATCGACCAGCTAGGGGGCGGTTCGTCAGAAATAAGCTCATCCTTGCTAACTAGCATCGCGCACATCATTCAATGTATTTGCTGATTTCGTTAGCGCAGAGAGGAAAGCTGTGAGCTGTACATCTTCATATTCCTAGAAAGCCATCATCCAGCAGTGTCAGAATGGTGCAGAGCATCCGAATCAAGACATAACGATAGGCACAGGCTCACAAGTAGAGCTAGACTTACCGTGTCGAATTCCTCGCGAAAACTCTTGTTCTCACTTGCAGGGAGGGATGCAATCAAGGCTGAAATTGATCGAAGGATCGTGTGATCCTTGGGGACTTGGCCTGCAGTATAATCCATTATCCAGGTTGTAGGAACGACCAGTAATCATCGCCCACCTGCGATCGCGTCCGTGACATACTGTACAAGCACCAAAATCCGTTCATGAAGCATCTTGACCGCAGCCCTTTGTGCCTGCAGATGAGATTCCACTGAGCGGCATGAGCCTAGTATTGTGAGGCGTCAGAATGGTCAGATACTCACAACTGGTACTCCCCCCTCCACCCTTTGCTGTCCAGTCGACGGCAATGCGCTCCGCTTCTCCTGTTTCGACTTTATACGGTGCCTCGATAAACACGGATCGCGTCTTCTTGTCTCTGATCTCCACGGAAGGTTCATAGGCCTTGAAAGGAAGGGTTTGGCCGGTGATGTCAGAGGAACTGGATACGGATGAAGAGGGCTGAAGTAGAAGGAGGAGCGGCGTGGAGCAGTATCCTGTGAACTACACAGCGGACTGTCAAGTATCAAGGAATAGAGCATAAGAGCTCGAGCAGACCTGATCTTGAAGTGCTATATGGCGGGAAGTCGGGGTCGGTGCCACGGTGTACCACCCAATGAACTCCAATGAAGGGAACACCTGTTTATCTAGGCCCGGCCCGACTGTGAGGCAAAGAACGTTCCAAGAACAAGTGACACACATTGATCCCGTCTTTGCACTAGAAAGCCATGATCGACCGTGTCATCACGTCCATCCTCTACAGCCAACTCGAACGTGTTGACGATCTCAACTTCTCGGCCATTCTGCGTGCCGAGTAACGCACCAAGGACTACACATAGTCTGCAGTCTGGCTACTGGTCAATCGAAGAAGCAAGCTTACCAAATGGCAGATCCGATTTCGTCTGAAGTTTCAATCGCGTGAGGTGCTCAGAGATATTTAGAATTGGGAGGGGATGACTGCATGCACGCTGAGAGGCCTGATACGTTAATGGGGCGTAGTTTCGACGTACAGTAAAAGAGAAAGACTGGAGGTAGTGGTCGCCGGGAGGACGACCGAAAGTTCGTCGATGTCCATTGGAGTCATGTTGGCAGAGCTTAAAGGGGTTCACTCGCTCAGCCAATCGTGGCTTTGATGGTGTCAGGCACAAAAAATTCCCATTAGCCGACTCGAACGACTGACCTCGTCATTACTAGTGACGCGCTCTACCAACTGAGCTAAACGGGACACATTTTTGAAGAACTGCCTGGAAGTTATGCATGATTTCGTCGAACGCGAAAGGACCTGCCCTGAACTGATTCAGTCGCGTGCTCGCCGCCTGCTGTGACTTGAGTAGCTCACACCATGTCTGGCTTTGATGCCAATCGAGTTTTCACTGTCAATGTCCATGATCCATCCCCCGCTTCAACCTCAACGGATACTCCCTCACAGACGGAAAAACTCCTTCTCGAATTCTTGCTGCACTACAGAGTAGGCGGCGATTTCATATACAGGTTTGTCCCTCCCCTTTTTCGCATCACACCTCATTGTACGTCTGATCGTTCCATAGAGACAATCTACGTGGAAATCTCCTTTTGAAGCAATACCAACTAGAGATAGACCTTCGCCACCTTAGCTTGTATAACGACGAACTTGCGCACGCGATTCAAGATCGACCAGCGGATATCCTTCCCTTGGTGGGTCGCTCTTAACCGTTAGGTCTGCTCTCTCGCTCACGTTTTGCACAGTTCGAAAATGCGGCCACCAAAACAGCCAGGTCGATCCTTTTCCCTCTAGCAAGCACGTCTGGCGAGCGAGCGGAAGCTGCTCTCCACTCTATACCCAAAATCCAAATAACCATCCAATCTGGGTTGAGCATGCAACGATTTCGTGACCTTACCGCGGACACGATGAATAAACTAGTTCGTATACCAGGCATCGTTATATCGGCCTCCGTCCTTTCCTCTAGATCTACAAAGCTCCACCTCCAATGCCGCGCGTGCAAATCGACGAAGATCATATATCCCGCTGGTGGTCTTGGTGGCCTTGGTAGTGGTTCTGACAGAGGTCTCCCAAGGGTCTGCGACGCTCCCGAATTGGAGAATCAAAAGAAGGATTGTCCGCTGGATCCCTACATCATTGTTCATTCAAAGTCCAGCTTCGTGGACCAACAGACACTCAAGCTCCAAGAAGCACCGGATATGGTTCCGGTTGGGGAGCTTCCACGGCACATCCTCCTATCAGCCGATAGATATCTCACGGGAAAGGTGGTTCCTGGCTCACGTGTTATCGCGACTGGCATCTATTCAACATTCAACTCGGCAAAAAACGTGAGTCTTCCATAGTTTCCTTTTGCCCCTCAACACTAAGGTTCAGCCTAGAAATCTGCGGGACCGGCCGCTCTCCGGCAGCCATATCTTCGTCTGGTTCACATTGAACTGTCATCTCCATCTGCAGGCGGTGGAGCCTCGAACCCCTTTGGAGTGCAGTTCACTCCTGAAGAAGAGGAAGATTTCGCTGAGATGGCACGGAGCGAAGGTTTCTATGAACGCTTCGCGAAGAGTGTAGCTCCAAGTATTTATGGTTGCCTAGGTCTGTTTTCCTCTTGCAGACAGCAACCCGCCGCTGATGGTCTTCAGATATCAAAAAGGCAATTACTTGCCTCTTGTTCGGAGGCTCGAAGAAAGTATTACCTGATGGGATGCGGTTGCGAGGAGATATCAACGTATTGCTACTTGGAGATCCCGGTACAGCTAAAAGTCAGTTACTCAAGTTTGTGGAGAAGGTAGGACTCGCTATCATGTGTCCCAGCTGTTGGCCAACGATGTTCACAGGTTGCTCCGATCGCTGTATACACGTCGGGTAAGGGCTCAAGTGCGGCAGGTCTGACAGCTTCGGTGCAACGCGATGCGGTTTCTGTAAGCCTGTGCGAGAAATACTTTGAATGCTACTAATTCAAACTGAGTAGCGCGAATTTTACCTCGAAGGGGGTGCCATGGTCCTTGCTGACACTGGTGTAGTGTGCATCGATGAGTTTGATAAGATGCGCGACGAGGACCGTGTTGCCATCCATGAGGCCATGGAACAGCAGACTATATCGATTGCAAAGGCTGGTATCACCACAGTTCTGAACTCTCGGACTAGTGTCCTTGCAGCAGCGAACCCGGTGTGGGGTAGGTATGATGAGGGACGAAGCCCAGGCGAGGTGAGGTTTTTGTTTGTATTGATCTTGAGGTCTTAAACTCATTATTCCCATACAGAACATCGATTTCCAGACCACCATCTTATCTCGGTTTGACATGATATTCATAGTCAAAGACGAACACAATGAACAGCGTGATCGGGTTCGTTATTCGATCTTCTCCTTCTAGCCATTTCCCTTATCTCCGTGAGTAGATGATTGCAAAGCATGTCATGAATATCCATATGAACAGACCAAACCAAAATATTGAGAACGGCGAGGTTGTCGGTGAGATCGATATCGACAAGATGAAGCGATATATTGCATACTGCAAGAGGCATGCTTCGTCTCCTAAGTGAGAGTCACTGATCTCAACGTACCTTGTAGTAAATGTGCCCCTCGCCTGTCCCAAGATGCTCAGGAAATGTTAAGTAGTCACTTCGTCAGCCTGCGAAAGCAAGTTCAGCAGGTCGAGAGAGACAACGACGAACGAAGTTCAATACCAATTACTATTCGGTTTGTTCAACAACGATTAATTATTTTGCCTTCGTCGCTAACAATCGCATTTGTAGTCAACTGGAAGCCATCATCAGGATATCTGAGTCACTAGCCAAGATAACCCTGTCGCTCATCGTACAAAATCATCACGTTGAAGAAGCGATACGTCTGTTCAAATTCTCGACGATGGATGCGGTGTCGGCAGGTTCTGTTGATGGATTGTCTCGAGGTGAGCTTAACGAAGAGATGGGCCGCATAGAAAAGGAGCTCCGGAGGCGGTTGCCGGTAGGGTGGAGTACGAGCTACCAGAGTCTCGTCAGGGAATTTGTCACCCAACAAGGCTACTCAAATCACGCCCTTGAACGCACATTATATATCCTGGAGAAGAGAGAGATCATTAGGTTCAGCGGGCAAAAGAAGGTTGTTCACAGGTAAGTTTGGTGTTGTTCGGTGGTGGCCTCTTACTCATTAATGCAGAGTCGGAGTATGATGTAGCTATCATCGTTGGTTCGATCGTGTTGTAATGATATGGTGTTCGTGTGCGTTCTTTCATGAGTGGCCAATGAAACATCAACACTTTAGGTCAATTGCGTCCAATGTAATGTCGCCCGCCTAGCTCAATCGGATAGAGCGTCAGACTCTTAGACTAGGCGATCTGAAGGCTGCGAGTTCGACCCTCGCGGTGGGCTATAAGTTTTTAGGTGTTACAGTAATTTTTAGGTTCTGTTCCGTCGTCGGTTGTAGCAAATGCAAGGTCCCCTTCACGCCATATCAATCATGGCATGCATGACATGCCAGTGAATCGTCCACTGGCAAAAGGAGTATGAATGTTTCAGCTATACATATTCGTTATCTTGAAGTTGAAAAAAAAAAGGTCATAGCCCACCGCGAGGGTCGAACTCGCAGCCTTCAGATCACCGCCTTGCACGACTCGTACAATCGTAAAAGTCTGACGCTCTATCCGATTGAGCTAGGCGGGCGATGAAACCGGAAGCCCCCGATCTTACATGATTAGCAAGCGTCACGTGACAATGTTCGATATGCACGTGGGCGAGTGTACGACGCGTAGCAGCAGTACTTCCAACGCGACGTGACCTATCGCATGGTACTGTCATGGTATTAGATAACGAAGACAAGTCGAGGTAAGCTGTGGCAGCGCATCGTTCCAAGTCTATCATTCAGCCCGACTGCGATTGTTTAACTCTAAACAGATTGTCGTCTGCTGTCGAAAAGAGCCCTTCCCTCCAAATTATAGAGATTTCATCTGATTCGGAGGACGACGTGTGAGTGATCCCCTTCGTACTGCAGTCTCTCTGTAATCATTCTCCAATTATCTGTAGCCTTTGTCAGTCACACCCCAGGTAAGATTTCATCAGAATGCAATTTCCCTGAACTCCCATGAAACCGACTATAGCAAGTTCGGATGTACATGGAAAAGAGAAAAAAAACGCCACGAGTCAGATTCTACCCGGGAGAACGATGTTATCGAATTGACCGACAGCGACTTGAATAATTCCTCGGACCTTCCGGACATGCTATCTCCTTTGGTCAAAGTGCCGCGAAGAAAAGAGTTTGCGGGTCCGAGGAGACAACGATCGCCTTCGGAAAGATTTATACCTTTGTATGTCGATACAAGTGACGACGGAGAGTCTGGCAATGACTGCATTCTCGTATTGTGCGTGCTTGGTGGAATATCGTTCCGTTTTACCCATTTTGCCTAGGAACGATCCTCCAGGCTCCCGGAGGCCAATTCGGAGCATCTCTCCTGTCAAAGGTGCTGTCAGGATTCTTCTTCCAACGTACCAAGCGAAGTTTGATTGAAACCTGCTTGGTGGTGTAGGTCAAGATGTGACAAATGGCGGCCCGTTGCTCGACTCTCCGAAGAAAAACACTGTTCCGGAGGTCTCTCGGGCTACACGAAAGTCGCCTAGTAAAAAAATTGGTCACTCAGGTCACAAGACGAAAGAGGAAGCCCGACAGCAGAAGTATGCCACCGATCTGTTTACTAAGCTCAACAAAGATGTATTTGGTGATCGCCTCCCAAAGAATACTACCCTAGAGTGGAGCAAACGCCTGTTGACGACTGCGGGACGAGCGCGCTGGCACTGGTGAGTGAATACACCTCCAGAGGCCCAGCTGTGTTGACCATTCTTTTAGCTCGCGCGAGGGTGTGGATACTACGAAAATTGAGCTGGCTTCCAAGATCTTGGACTGCGATGGTGAGTTTCGGGCGCATGCGTTGTACTGATGATCTGAATGGGACATTTAGAACGCATTCAAAACACCCTGTCTCATGAGATGTGTCATTTAGCATGCTGGGTGATTGACAACCAGCCCCGGGAAGGACATGGTCAACTTTTTAAATCATGGTTAGTACCACGCCACTTTTGGATTCAATCCACTATCGACAAAATGATCACCAGGGCGAACAAAGTAATGTACAAGCATCCGGATATCCATATTTCTGTAAGATACCCCCGCTTAGCTCAGAAATACTTGCATTAATTATGTTAGACCCGGCATAACTATGAAATATCATACCCATATGAATGGAGTGAGCTCATCGCTGTTCTCTTACTTGGTATCTCCTTTGATCTCACACTCGATTTTTAGAATGTGAGAAGTGCTCAAAGATGTAAGGCGCAAATGGGGTCCTATTGGAAGTGTCTGACTAGCTGCTCCTAGCTATGGTAGATACTCTAAATCCATACGGCCAGACGAATGTGGTAAGTCAAAGCACTCGAATATGGCATTCACTTGTGTAGCTATGATGTTTCGCTGGAACAGTGTGTGGTGCCTGTAAAGTGGGCAAGCTAATCCCTCTATTTGTCGAAAGAAGGCCAATGACCCCCAAGGTTAGCCGCATGGCTGTTGCCAGGCCTCGAGGTACGAACGAATTATTCTGTCGTGTGGTAGTGCCGAGTGTTGATGATCCATCACCACAGACTCTCCATACTCAATGGTTGGGAGTTCAACAAGGGATGGTCCCATGCAGCAGACTTCTCCGCCTTCAACAGATCTCGGTGACAAGGACATCCTGGGCCTTGTGAATGCCCTCGGAGTTATATCTATCAACGACACAAAGGAACAATAGATATCACTACAAACGATGCTTCCCCACTTTCAGTGGTCAAACATTGAACTTTGAATATCCACAGCGGGCTCGAAAACAAGTGTGGAAGAAGCATTGTAATAAAAATATTTGTTTGAAATTCTGAGGACTTCCACCCAGGACGTGCATGCAGGCCAAAGGAAAATGTCGTGAAACTTGCGATGCCATGGTGTACGGGTGCTCGGGCAGTCCGTGGTAATGAAAACCAGCGGTCGGGACTTGCGATATTTTCAGGTTAGTGTGGGTAATCGAGGTAGAATTTACTCACTTGAGTGATCTAACGGCTAGTCCCCAAATGTCTTCGCTGAAGTTCAACGCCTCGGTTGGCACATGCACATAAGACCCGTTTCGTATTCTTAGAGTCTCCCTCCCGGACCATTATGCCATCATCACGGGTAGCAACTCGCACTATCAGGTGGACACAATGGCTCGTACGGTCAACAACTCACATGAAAGCAGACGAAAGCACGTACTCAGCTCAAGTCTCATGCGAAATTTCAATTATGCATCATGAGAACTTTTGCTCTAGTAGTAGTAAATAGCCTTCCTGACGACCTGTACCCGGGGCGAACACCCACAGGTCGAATGGGTCTTGTTCCAAAGGGACCCCCAAGGTTTCCACAACAGTGATGTCAACAATGGGTGCTCAGTCTTTTTGTGAAACTACGCCTCAATTGTTAGTGCTAATAAGTGGCAATGGGGAACAAATGGATATGAATTGCATGATGAAACCTATGTAAACAGCAGTGAGGGAGAAACACAAAGGATGTAACATGTATAGTACATGAGAGGTCGTTCTAGAAGCTGTATCTACGTGTCCATCCCAGTTGGC